>JAKTYB010000095.1:0-44479 GCA_030561725.1 Grinbergsozyma bentonensis
AGAGTAGACTGAAGAGCTGTTGAAGTCGCCAGCGACAGCAACAGTATCTCCGGTCTCAAGAAGCTCTGAGGACGGCAATGAGGGCAGCTCGGCAGCAGAGCTGGCTGGAAGCTCTGCAACTGATTGAGCTGCGGCAACCACCCCAAGAGCACTAAAAGTGGAGATGGTTACTGAGGTGTCAACATAGGCGACAGCCTCGGTTTGAGTGGAATAGGCTGCAACGTCAACAAAGCCACTGATATCCAGCTCAGAAGTAGACTTTGTAGACCAAATGCCAGACAACAATCCGTTGACGTAAGTGCATGCCAAGCGGAACTTGCGAGCAAGGATTTCAATCAAATCCTCGAAAGAAAGTGGCTCTTCACGGGTGAATGAAGGCTTGGCCGGAGCGGGCTCTGTAGTTCCTCTAGCAATAGAGATAGCATGCACCTTATCTTTGGGCTGGATAAGGGTATTCTCAATGATAGAGGTCACATGCGAAGCAGAGCCATAAAAAGCCGACACAGGGTGTAAGCCAACTTCAAGAGCAACTGAGAAGGGGCTGCTCATAACTTGAGAGGAGACTGCGCGAACAACGTCATCTGCCAGAATATCTGCGCTGACAGCGCGCAGAACGAACGCAGGGTTGACCAGAATCTGCGCGCCGACAGTCTTGGTCAACTGACGGAAGGTAGAAAGGCGGCTGCCAAAGTAGGGAATGCTGTGTTCAGCATCAAGTGTAAACATGCGTACCATTAGGGATGATGATTACCAAATGGGGGAAGTGTTTCAAGGTAGAGTGTGGGGAAGATGAGATGTGAACGGAGTGGAACAGTGAGAAAAGTGATAGTGAAGAAGGAGAAAAGGAGGGAGATATGAGGGTCTTTTATATTTTTTTTGAGCGGGGGGGTCTCTCTGTTCTCCTCTGCTCTCCTTTGTTTACTCTTTTCTTCTTTCTTCGCTCTTTTTGGACATCAATTCGTTGCCCAGCCTACCTACTGCCACACTGCTCTTAACCACTTTCTTGACCTTATGGACCTGACGAGGATTTGGCAAAGCTTCGCCGCTTACCTACCAAGAGAGTCTAACCGATCTTGGCTTTTCTTATCAGAAAAAGCCCCGTTATTTTAGCCCGCCTGCAGCTCGATGCATCGCAGTTGTAACTCAATTGAAGCTTGCTTTGCCCACTTTCTTCTTTGTTGTCTCCCCTCCTTCTTCGGTCTCCATTTCCTCCTTTGGTTACCAGTTCGTTGCCCTGCCCACGCACTGCCACCCTGCTCTTCGCCACCCTCCTGGGCGTTTTGGACCCGTCAAGAATTTGACAGGGCTTTAGCGCTTATCTGCCTAGAAATCTTGACCAATCTTGGCTTTTCTTGTCCTAAAAAACCCCGTTTTTTTAGCCCGCCTGCAGCTCGATGTACCGCGGTTTGTAAAATTGACGAGAGCTTGCTTTTCCAGGCGCCAAGACACCGAATTTGCGTGCCAGTCTGTTTGGCAGTTATCTCCCAGTGCTACCCTTAGCCTGCCATAGATACTTTACATCTCTAAAGCGAGACGGAAAGCTGGCATTGTAAACCATGCAAACGCTTGGTGCCTTCTTCCCTCCGGACTCACTGCAGTGACCAGCTACGGACGGGCAGTTGTCGAAAGGACCATACAAGCGCTGTGAGTAAATTGATTTATTGTTATTATAGGTTTGAGATAGAATCTGGGCCCCAGCTGTCGCTCTCAGCTCCCTAAATGGAAAGTCCAAGCCTCATCGCGAAGAAGTCCCAAAACGGCAAGCGCCAACTCCGCAGGCTAGGGCGGATGGATCAGAGGTACGGCCCGCAAGCTTTGAGGCCGGCGATCGCGCATGTACGAGCAGACTAGAGTGAGATAAACAAAGCAAGCGATGCTGAGAAGAAGAACATCATTCTACGTGTTGCAAGCTAGTACTGACTCATGCTGAGTGGCAGGAGGTAGTGGGACTTCAAGGCAGAGCCCAAAGGGGCTTCAAAGGGATTGATCTCGGCTCCTGCTTTATCTCAGCTAGTTATTTGTCACAGCTGATAACCTCTGCTAGTGGATCTTCCTAGTGCCAGCACAGTCTAGGCGGCCTGCAGAGGCCATGTCCAATAGTAGGTATCACCTAGGCACACCCAAGCAAGCACATCATCTACTTGAACCTTTGTCACCACCTCGTATTATCTCAGTCATCGTATAAAACATATCTTCTTAAAGGTATTCATCAAAGCTCTTACTTAGCGCTGTGGTGGTGGTGGAGTCTAGCCGCCGTTCCCTGCCCGTACCATCTGAGAATAGGCCAGTGAAATCTGAAATTAACAGCTGCAAGTGAGTGTGTCAATAATGCCAGGCTTGTAGATACTCAGAAACAATATCAATCATTAGCCCTCTTCAATGTTGCAACGGGTGTGGGATGGGCAATGGCGGGCGCTGTCCCAGCCACGCGCCCCATTACAAAGCCGTTAAATTTTAGTGAAGCTGGATGCCGTAAATTCGAGTAGACAGTCTCTATGATACTCTGGCACTCGACAAGCTCTAAGGGAACATCTCAGCTAACAGGTTCCTGCCATCTGCGCCGATCCTGCAGCCGCTTTGTGGCTGCTATGGATGGTTCACCTTGCAGATCTGAGCTCAGCTTGGTCCAGCGTGTTTGAAACCATAAATTTGGCACCCAGCCAGATTGGCCGATGTCGATGCTTCGTTTACAACTTTGACTAGACCCTCTCTCCAAAACTGCGTCTCGGTAGCTCGTGCGAGAGAGTATATGGCGACATGCGGCACACAGCCGTGCCGGCTGGCTATCATGAGCACATGCTTGGAGCTGCCAGCGGACCATCGGCTTCTACAGTCTTGCCAGTAGGTTACATCTCTATCTCACCTGAGGCTATTTTTTTCGGGACTTGATCTAGAGTTGCCTCAGAGATTCGCCTCTGGCTTCCTCAATGTTCGCCGCCCTCGCTGATTCTGCAGGCAGTGATTTCATGGCCCCGCCCTTTACACTCCAGCCCTTTGCGTGCCAGCGCCGGGCGGCGGGCGCAGAGTTCAAGTACTTGGTGCTTGGAGCAGAACTTGGGGGGACTTGATCCATAATTGAATTCAACGCCAAGCTTCTTCCGTTTTCTCGCCTCCGCTGACACTCTCAGGTCCTCTCCAGCCTTTCCGCCGTCCCTTATCGGTCGGTGGTTCCACCGCTCTCGCAGCCGGGTAACTCACTCCTCCCCCTCCATTAAAGCCCATCGCAGCCCTCTGTGGGGGGATTCCGTCATTTATTCCTACAACAACCCCAACAATGAGCTCCCCCAAACGTAGAATCGAAACTGATGTTATGAAGCTCTTCATGAGCGACTACGAGGTCACCCTCATCAACGACAATATGCAAGAGTTCTATGTGCGATTTGTCGGTCCGGACGATACCCCCTTTGAACGCGGCATCTGGAAGATCCATGTTGAATTACCGGACTCTTACCCCTACAAATCGCCTTCTATTGGCTTTATCAACCGCATTTTTCATCCAAACATTGACGAGACATCCGGAAGTGTGTGCCTTGACGTTATCAACCAGACCTGGAGCCCTATGTTTGACATGGTGAACATATTTGAGGTGTTTTTGCCTCAGCTGTTGCGGTATCCGAATCCTTCTGACCCTCTCAATTCGCAGGCGTCAACCTTGTTGCTGCGCGATCCCAAGGCTTACGATGAGAAGGTGCGGCAGTATGTGGAGAAGTATGCGTCAAGTGACGCTTTTGCGTCCATTGTGGCAGAGTCCAGCTCAGACGACGAGATGAGCTCTGTGGGATCGTTTGATTCGGACGATGATGAGGCTGTGGGCGAGATTGAGATGTAATACGTCTTGGTCCGTTCCGTCAGTACCTGTCGGAGTGTATTTATTTTTGCATCGCCATATACCTTTCTACCTCTGGATTTCTACTTCAAGGTTTCTAAGTGATCTTCACCTAGCGACTTTCTGCCGGCTCGCCCAGTCTCAGGCAATTTTATAGTCTCTCCATGAAGTGGATGGATCCTTGTCACTGTTACTCTATTATATGGTGGCGACTACGTCTTTGCGCCGGCTTGCCCCGGACGTGGGGAAGCAGTGACTGTTAAAACTTGAAACTTGAAACTTGACTGGAGCAGACTGTGAACAAAATATAAATCTCAATCAATTCTTTGATTCGAAAATAACTGCATTCATATTCATTATCTTCTGTGATATAATCTAACATCTCTTAGCCGCTAACTTCCCCAGAGCAGCTCACACTATTATTTAGCATCACGTGATCTAATTGAATCCAGATGCGCAGATATTCCGTCCACCCCGCCATCCTCCCCCACCCACATGTCGCTCAACACCTCTGCCTTTCGCTTCAATCTCTCAAGCATCTCTTCCAACACGCTGCGGGCAGCTGGTGTCTATCTTGCCGGTGCTCTCTACTCTGTGGCCTTCTATGTCATGCTTGACTCGGCTCTCTTTTCCTCGCATGGCAATGCATCCGACGTCCATGTCAAGTTTGCTGATTGGATCCCGTTTTTGCTTTCCTCTCTTGGAATGCTTATTATCAACACCATCGAAAAGTCCCGGTTGAGCTCTGAATCTTTTTCCTTTGGCTCCTCCTCAGGATCCTCCGCCGATTTCCAGGTCAAGGTGGTTCTCTTTCTTGGATTTGCCGCTCTTTCGGGAGGTCTGGCTGGCTCCATTGTCATTCTTGTGCTCAGATATATAGTTCCTGAGTATGGGTTCCCAACTGCTGGCATGGGTGTGTCCAATGTTGTGTCCAACGCATCCGTTATGGCGAGTTGTATTTCCTTGTGGTTGGCCCAGAATCTCGAAGATGAGTATTCTTATTCTCTGCAACTGTAGACATTGTTTTAGATTAATGCATGGTAGGGAGGAGGTAGGGTGCTGCGCTGCTGGCAAGTAGGGTGCTGCGCTGCTGGCAAGCAGGGTAGTGCATAAAGATCGGAGGCAACTGCGGCTTCTAGCACACTAGTAGTCCATTAAATACTAATTACAAGAACCTCAAAGCCACTCCAAAAAGTCTGGCGTAAAGTAGCTAATCAGCAAGTTTGCACCTGCTCTCAGGCATCCCTCGGCTGACTCAAAGGCCATTGCCTTGAGATCAAAAACACCTTTCTCAGCAGCCGCGTGGATCATGGCAAACTCACCCGACACCTGGTACGTAGCAATGGGAAAGTTTTTGCAGATCTCTGCCGCGTCCTGTACAATGTCAAGGTAGAAGCTGGACGGCTTGATAATAAAGCCGTCCGCGCCCTCGTTAATATCACGCTGGAGTGCTCTGCGAGCCAGCCCTTTGCCGCCTGGTGGCAGCTGGTATGCCTTGCGGTCGCCCTTGGAGGGGCATGATCCGGCAGCGTCACGGAATGGGCCGTAGAGGTTACCTGAAAACTTAGCCGAGTACGACATGAGCATGGTGCGGTGTGCGAGACCCGCATTGATCAGCCCCAGCTTGATCTCACGGATACGGCCGTCAATCATGTCAGACGGAGCAACACAGTGCGCACCGGCCTTGGCGTAGTTGACAGCTACAGCAGCAAGGCGGCGGACCGAGGCTTCTCTGATAATAGTTCCATCCTCGCGCAACACTCCACAGTGTCCATGGGAAGTGTACTCACAGAGACACACGTCACAGCAAATGTAGAGGTCCGGGAAAGCAGCACGAAGTGCCTTGATGGCAGTAATTACAGGTCCATTAGGATCATCGGCAGCCGAGCCCTCGGGATCTTTGGTTCCTTCCTTCAATGGGACACCAAACAGAATGACAGAGCGCAGGCCCTTTTTTACTAAGGTTTCAACATATGGCACGAGCTTGTTGATACCCCAGCGCTTTTGGCCAGGAAGAGTTGCTAGATCCACCTCGGCATCTGGGTCGTCAACTACAAAAAGCGGGTAGATGAAGAGGTCCTTCGTCAGCTGGCGCGGAGCCTGCCATGTGCGCTGGAGCGGATGATTGTAGCCACTGGCGAGGATGCTGTGCATGTCAGTTTCATGCTCTTCGAGATACTCAGCTCTGTGCGACATGATGGTAGGGAGCTGAAAAATGCCATTTCAGACAGTGCTCGAAAAGGGTAATAAAGTGCTTGGGGTCTTGAGCCGTATGTTATGACTCGACGACTGGGGAGGATGCAGCTGTAGGGTTATGAACAATTCAGGAATTGAGAGGTAAACGGAAAAATTAATGAATTGAAGTGGCCTGGTGGCTCCAAATACGGGCTCGGTTGCAACTGGAGCCTTTTCAGGCATCCTGGCCAGTGGAGCAGCAAGCAAGGCTTGGCGAATAATTGTTTAACTTTCAGTAGCGGGTGACAAAGAGTCAGGCGGACTGGATATCGACTAAATATCGACTAAAATATCGACTAAATATCGATCATGGACCTGCCACATCCCTGTCGGACACTTGTCAGAAACCCAACGTCAAATCAACCTCCTCCTTTCGCTGACTACTCGCAATCTCGCCTATAGCCATCCCTATATGATCAATTCAGAAGCAGAGCTCCGTATAAATAGCCATTATCCTAATCCTTGGTGCGACTTTTGGGACGCACAACTACTTGAAGTGCACTGCGATTGGCACAACAATCACAATGATAAGAATGATAATGGCGGCAATAATACACATGCGCATCTTCATGTCCTTCCACCACATTCTCTTGCGCACCTGATTGGCTCCGTGCTTGAAGCGGTTCGAGGAGTCAACGAGGTTGTCAGACTTGTCTCGCAGGCCGTCAAGGTCTTCGCCGCGCTGGGCCACTTTGTTGAGGTTCTTTCTCATTTCAGAGACAGCATCATCAATTTGCTTGGTTAGTTTGGGTTCAAACGTTTGGTATGCCATAATCTAGTTTGTGCTAGAGATCTGCTCGGGCTAAGATCCGCCTAATTTGGCACTGCCACCTGAGCTTTGCGTGGTTGAAGCAACACAGGTTGATCAAGTCTCAAATGGAGTTTCAAGCATTTCTAGGGGCAATCCCAGACTGTGCAGATTTGTTTAAAAAAAAAGGGCATGTCTCCAATTGCTCCCCTGCGAGAATTACTCGTGGCAAAACACTAGAGTGTATGCGATTCTACCAACGAGCAACAAATCCAGCGGCAGAACCTGCACAAAGACATCACTTGTCTTCTGTGGATAATCCCTTTTGGCCGTGATACCACTTCCTTTTAAAAGTAGGTATCTGGTGGTGTACTTCTCTCTTTCGACGATTCTCTTGGCTTCACCATCTATCTTTACAAACACGGTTTACTCGTCATAGCACTCTTTCCACCAATTCTCGCCAGGAAAATAGCTCATACTTACGCTCTGCACTGCAGCAGTCTTGGACTGGCTCTGAGGCTGGTTATTCGACGGAATGTACGGGTCGTAAGGCACAGAAGATGACATTCTTTTGTATCTAGGTGGGGTAAAGAAACACCAGTTTGACCCATCCATGGATGGGATGTGGTGGCGGCACAGCCTCGTGGGGGGCTGGTGGGCGTGGTCACAAACACAGGACGCGGCAGCGAGCGGAGCGGGCGGAGAAGCAGAAGAGGCACACTTTAATAGAGTGGGATATGCATGGGTCCTGCGTATAATCGTGGGCTATTTGCGTATTCTTCCGATGATCAGCCAACTTCTGCCGCGTTTTGCTCCTGCCCCCCACCAAGATACGCCCAGCGAGTGCTGCCCCAAACCTTGTCCCGGGTCCTGTGGCGGCGGCAGGTGCGGACTTGGCAAAGCTAATGGCAAATGCTGCGCACAGCGGCGCAGCTGGGCGGCGAGGCTTCTGACTGAATAATTTCTGCACCCGAGGTACGCCTTTTGTAGTTGGTAGGTTTGATAGCTCAGCTCGACCCAGGCGGTCGTGCTTCCTGCCGCCTTGTGCCCCAGCTGTCAGAGCTGTCATCTCACTGCACTGCTAAACACGGCGCAGCCCAAAAATAATGCCGGACATGATGTGTGGACGTTGAGGGAGGGTAGGGGAGCGGAAGTGGGGCACTTTCTTGTGGCTCTGTTTTGATCTCTATTCTGACCTCTGGGTTGTGCTTCTTCTTTCTCCTGCTGCCAGTTGGCCATCTTTTTCTGCCCTGCTGGCCTACTTTCGGCCTGAAATAGGTGATGTGGTACGTAGGCAGGCTAAATACGACCCACACAACAGCCATCTCGCACGACTCCGGTCGAAAAAGTGCAAAATGCGGTTGCAGGAAAGAATCGCAGGGCATTATGGCCAAGACCATGTCAGAAACAGTCGCCAATCAATCGTTTATATCCATAGCTCTGGGTTCTCGGACACCCGCATTCTTCCCTCTACCAGCCATCGCCCAACTTTTTACTTGCCCCTCCTCTTCAGTCATCTCCCACTCACAACCCTAGTAATTCAACCCAGATCCCCCGTACATGCGCTCTACTCGGTTCCTCATGAGCCTCACGGAAACCATCAAATTCAAGGTCAACTCGTCTCTCAGACCCTCTGTTTTCGAGGTCGTCAACAACTCTCATCTCCACCGTCACCACAAGCCCATGCAGAACGCTGGGCAGGTATCGGAAACTCACTTCAAGCTCACCATTGTCTCGGACGAGTTTGCCGGCAAGAACATGCCTGCCAGACACCGCCTCGTGTACGGGCTGCTTAAGGACGAAATGGCGATGCAGGATGGCATCCACGCTCTAGAACTAGATACCAAGACCGAGGCAGAGTGGGCCAAGAAGCATGCATCTGCGTCTGCCTAATACTGGCTATCTTGCGAGGCACCAGCGCCATCGTGCGAACACATACCAGTCGGTTTTTGGCTGCAAGGTCAAATATCCTAGTATAAATTTCCACCGTTATGCAAGGGCAATGCTTGGCGCCCATCGCACCTTGCATCTCCCGCATTGGTGCGGTTTTTCAACCAGCCATAAAAACTGACGGGCCCCCTACTACCTCGGCATTGTTGCTTCTCAATGTGCCTGGATTTCAAAGAGAACCCAAATCTGGCTGCAGCATGGACGGCTGCGGTTTCGGGACCCAGTCGCCTCTCTCGCAAGTCAATTGTAGCTGTAAACATCCCGGCCATCTGCTTGTACATACTAAACTCCGCTCATATAGCTCTACGACTTCAAGCACACCTACTCTCAGGAACAATCTACATCTTCGATAGACAGATGTTGATGTTGTCACAGGAGGTTACAGCCAGCTGTCGTCGCCTTGACCACACCACACAGGCACGTTCGCTCAACCTGCCAACCCGTAAGCGCAGGCGAACTCTGCTAGCCAATTTTGAGGGTGTCTTTCTCCAGCAGCATGAAGAATTATCCAATGCCCCTTTTGAGATTGCCAGAAACGCTTCGCATACGGTTCTGGATGCCACAGAATGGAGCCTTACGCCTTCGGCTCTCGCTCACAACACCCCGAGCACGGCATCATTCTCGCGAGTGTCAGAGTCACGTTCTAGTCTTCTGCTGGATTTCTCCGAGATCGAAGACTCACCTATGCACCATCATTGTCGAAAGGAGCCGTCTATCACAGGAATTAGTCTAGATCAGCCTCCAGGTGAGCTGGATGTATCGGCTCTGCCTCTTACCTTACCGGATCGAAGTTCTCCTACAGTGCTGCGCGAGGAAACATTTCCGCCTATTTCACAAGGTATGGTCTTGTCTTCGCTTGTAGAAAATACGGCCTTGCCAAGCATTTCGACCTCAACGCCAATGCCCTCGCGTGACGTGGTACTAGCTGACCTGTCACCATTCCCCGACGAACTTACAAGGCGCTTTTTACAAGACTTGAGCTCTGACTCTCTACTCTCTGTGCAAGAAAGTCCAAGAGCAAACCCAGAAGGTTGTGCCGCTTTGAGAAGAGCAAGGTCGGCGCCGGTTCGCCGAAAAGCCAGACAGGCTGCCAATGTAATGAGACGGATCTCAGACCACGTCAGACAGCAACGTTCAGCCAGAATCCCGAGAAAAATATCGATGATCTCGTTCTACGAGTTTGCAACTCTTGGATTGCGTCCTCCGTTCCCCATTCTATACAGAGATCACACATACGTAGAAACAGCCCCAATGCCTGAATTTGGCAGAAATGCCAATATTAGGGGCCACGCTTCTCGCATGTCCTCTGCACTCTCATCCAAAGTGTCTTCTTATATCTCATCGTCCAAACCCTCCTCTAGATCCTCCTCTGCTCAGCCGAGCCAAAGGCGAATGCCACTGGACATTACTGAGCTTGAAGATCTTTCTTTTAATTGGAACGATCTGGAAACCGGAAATAATTTCAATGTGTTTTCGCATGGACCTAAGAAAGAGCTTTCGTGGAGTGAAGAGCAAGAAATTGCAAGTAAAATTTTGGAGCAACTACAACGTGCTGACGAAGTGCCAATGAACTATATTGTCAAGCCGTCAAAAAAACTCAACAATAGAGCCATACGCTCCGCAATTTCCAAAAGGTTCTTCGCAATCCTTTCGCTGGCGTCCCAGAATCGTGTTAAAGTTGAAGCAAGAGCTCCTTATCATGTCTCCCTTATGGAAGCGAAGCCATCGCGACAACCCAATCATCTTTCTCTATAGCATATTTCAGGCAGCGCTTTCAATTATAATCATCATACGGTATCCGTCTAATGCATGTGTTTGATTATTCGTTGCATGTGTCTGGGGAAGAGTGCTTCCTAGCAGCTATCCCACCGACTTCTTTATGGAAGAAGCTTCAGAAGAATCAAATATTCAGGAAGACCTTGAAAAGGCGTCTCCAAATCCCATAAGATGTTTTCCATTGCTATTGCGCTTTTATTAGGTTGGACAATGTCAGTTCAAGAATGTGACCCGCCAGAGAGAAGGGCGGAGTTTAAAGAGAACAATAACGAAAGAAATCGGGATTTGGAATTGGTTGATAATAGATAACGCGTTTTCACTAGAACGGCCAAGTGAAGCGTACGGGTAATAAATTCAAGTATATTCAACCAAATAAAACACTACAAAATGTATCTGAACTCAGGATTCTCCTTATCAGTCAGATCAGCAAACTCAATATTCTCAACCTTGACGTACTCGCCAGAAGCCACCATCTTCTCCATGTTGGAGTCTCTCTTCTTATTATCCATCCAGTAAGAAATGTAGAGGATGACAATACAGAGAGTGGCCAAGCACCAGCAGATAAGCATGGCCTCCTTAGCAGACTGGTAAGTTGGTCCCTCGTTGGCCTTGAAAGTCTGGGGACCAACAAGATTACCAGTACAGTAACCGATGAGGAATACGGCATTGAAAGTAGCCTTCTTCGTGGAACCAGTGACATTGGAGGCAAAACACGACAACAAGCAGATCATACCAACTGGGGTAACTCCGAACATCAAGTATCCGGCGAGTTGAGTTTTGTGGTTAGGACCATATGCTAGGAGTGCAGAGGCAAGAATACTAATCAGAGAACCAACCAGACCCCAGAACATTCTGTGCTTTGGAAAGAAGGGGACAATAGTGACGAGAGCGAGCAGGGGGCAACCGACAAGTTCAACAGCACCTTGCGCCATTCCGAGCAGCAAACTCTTCTTGACGTCAAAACCCATACCAGTGAGCAAAATGGAACCAAAGTTGGTGACACCTCCGTTTGGAACATCGCAAAGGAAACCAAAGAAGAAGACAAGCCAAAGTCTATAGTCAAGGACAGCCTCAATCAGTTGATGCTTCTTGAAGTGTCTGTTGCCAAAACCCTGCTGATTCTCTCTAACTCGTTCGACGACAAGCATTTTCTCCTCTTCGTTGAGAAACCAAGCTTTGGTGGGAATATCAGGAACGTGAGCAACGAGGATGCAGCCAAATGCAATGGTGATAAGACCAGTGATAACAAAGACAAGCTTCCAAGCGTGAATATGATAATCGTCCTTGTGAGTATAAAGGCCGTAAGCAATACCACTGCCAAAGATACCTCCCATACCATTGAAACCAAACCAAATAGCAGTTCTAATGAAGGTTTCATCTTTTCTGTACCACTGAGAAGTAATGATGACAAAGGCAGGAGTGATAGCAGACTCAAACATTCCAAGGAGCACTCTCAGAGTCACAAAACCAGCGTATTGGGGAGTGGCATGAAGACAGAGCATAGCACCCCAGAGGAAGGTGAAAACAAAGAGTGTCTTGACGACAGGGAAATGCTGGAGAATATAGGAAGCGGGAAGCTCAAACACAAGGTAACCAAGGTAGAAAGCGGATCCTAGCCAGGAGTACATCTGACCTTCCATATGCAGGTCAGTTCTGAGACCCATAATAGCAGCATAGCCAGTGGTGACTTTGTCCATGAACTGCATGCAGTAGGAAAGGCACAAAACGGGGCAGAGGAACAGATCGATTTTGCGCAGAAGCTTGCGGTCCTTCTCGGGGGTCCACTCAAAATTATGAGCCTGAGCTGCGAACTTCATGGCCTCGTCCACATCGTTGGTAATTTCAACAACTTTTCCAGTCAATGGTGACTTGACGGAAGTGATGGTGTGGAGACCTCCCTCGACGTCCTTCTGGGTGATGGAGAAAATGGGTGTCATTCCCACGTCGGCTTCGGCAATTTGGTTCTTCTTTTCAGCCTCAGACATGATGCTAGACTAGTAATTTCTGGCTAGACACTGGTGAATATCGGCATGTTTTATAACAGAATCAGCCGAGGGAGCTCTGAGTAGCTTATCACAAGTTTTTGGCTATCGCTGCTTCTTTGGGTGAAGTACGTCGTTGTAAACTGCATGCGCTATGCATAGGCAAGTGTCGGAGATTTTGAATGTGCTTCCGAAAGAGCGATGGCTGTCACAGAGGGCAGGCCTTGCAGGGACCGAGCCAAATTCAGCGCGGTGTTCTGGGCCCGAGTAGAGAGACAGCGTGAGGTGACTCGGGCAGGTGGGTGGTTCGATGGTGAGTTGGGCGGGAGGGCGGGACCTACTGATGGCGCTGGAGGGTTGCCAGCTAAAATTTCAGAGGAGGCTGGGTCTCGGCACACGTTCCGCTCTCAGGCGTCTCACATTTCATGACACAGCGCCGTTTGATCTTGGCGGTTGTAGAGATCACTTCGACGCCAGACCTACTTTGAGGCAAGACTGCTCGCTATATCGGGCCATTCGCGATGTATCTCTCCGATAAGCTGTGCTCCACATGCGCACTGTCGTGAGCTATCCTGAAGTTCTGCTGTCAGAGTTGGCACTGAGAACTGCAGAGCTCCCAGAACGGCAATCTGTGCGGCATGAACATGCATCTCAACAAAATTGGCTTGCAGGTTATCAGAGAAATGAGGGCGCTTGTCCGTTCCTGAAGTAGACGAAACCGACGCAGGGAGCGCCCAAAAATCAAGCCCGTTATCAGCACAGAAACCCGGGTAGGAAGTCCTGGTTGCTAGCTGCGCTAAGTTTTCTCCGCGAGATAACCAAGCATGACGAAAGTATGACGAAACCCTTGCCGACCATTGCCGTTACACCCGTTGACTTTTTTTGGGCAGCCTTGTATTATCGAGATGGCAAACCAGGGCAATCGGCACAACCTGGCCGAAGCGGCCGGAGGGGCTCGGAGCCTCGCTGAATATGGTCAAGAAAGAGCTACAATATCACGAGAGCGGAAATTACAGACTGGTGGACACAAGAAATAGAGCGAAACCGCTTCTGAGCTTTAAGCATCGTGAGCATCAAGACCTCCAGATTTATCCTAAGTCGTCGGTTGTGCACAGACCAGTTTTGCAATCATCTGGGGTGTTCTGGCGCATGCCGCTAAATAATAGGCAGCATAATAACGCGGTGCTGGTCATCTTAGCGCGCAGTGCCTGAACATTTCTCACAAGGGAAACGTTTGGATAAAGCTCTGACTGAAAGGAACTAGCAACAACTTGCCTTCGTGCTTGCAATTTACATCCAAAGTAATGTTTATTGCCAAGTAAGATTTGTGCTCATCTATTCCAAAGCTGGTGACTAGAGGCTCAATGATGAAGAATGGAGAATCAGGAGGGAGTTGCACGCCTTGAGATGGCTTTGTCCACGTTAGGTGTAGTATAACATATCATCTAGGACCACATTCTACAGAACTTTGATCAAAGCAAAGATAGGTCAAGTCGCTATTACAACTACTTGCAGAAGCGATTCCCCACAATACCAGTTCTTGAAACAGTAAGGCGCTACAAATTGTATCTGAATTCTGGATTCTCCTTGTCTGTCAGATCGGCAAATTCAATGTTCTCAACCTTGACGTACTCGCCCCTGGCAATGAGCTCTGCCATTGCCTTGTCTCGCCTTTTGTTGTCCCACCAGTAGGAAGCATAGAGCATGAGAATCACCCCCGTAGCCAGACTCCAGCAAATGAGCATGGCAAGTTTCGCAGACTGGTAGGTAGGTGTTTCACTATCGTAAAATGTTTGAGGACCCACAATGTTGCCAGCGCAATAGCCGACAAGGAAGATAGCGTTGACCGTTGCCTTCTTCGTCGAGCCGGCAACATTTGAAGCAAAGCAGGACAGCATGCAGATCATGCCTATGGGAACCACAGAAAAGATCATGTAACCGGCGAGCTGCACCTGATTGTTCTGGCCATATCCAAGGAGCGCACAAGCCATAATACCGATGAAAGATGCAGTAGTGCCCCAAAACATCCTGTGATGAGGCATAAAAGGAAGAATGGTGCATATTCCAAAAACAGGACAGCCAACGAGCTCAACAGCCCCAGCGGCCATACCGAGCAAGAGACTCTTCTTGACAGAATAGCCCATGCCTGTAAACAAGATGCTGCCGAAGTTGGTGATGCCTCCATTGGGTACGTTACTCAAAAACCCATAGATAAAGACCAGCCACGAACGGTAGTCAAACATGGCCTCCTTGAACTGGTGCTTCTTGAAATGCCTGTTGCCAAAACCCTGCTGGTTTTTCCTAACGCGCTCAACAACCAGCATCTTCTCCTCTTCAGTAAGAAACCAGGCCTTTGTGGGCACATCAGGAACGTGCAGAACGAGGATGAAGCCGAAAACAATGGTGACAAGACCAGTGATGACAAAGACTAGCTTCCAGGCCGTAACTGAGTACGAGTCTTGATGAGTATAGAGACCGTATGCGATACCGCTACCGAAAATGGTACCCAGGCCGTTAAAGCCAAGCCAGATAGCAGTTCTGAGAAACGTTTCTTCTTGGCGGTACCACTGAGAGGTGATAATGACAAATGCTGGGGTTATTGCAGACTCAAACACACCTAGGAGAACTCTCAAAACAACCAAACCAGCGTATTGGGGTGTGGCATGAAGGCAAAGAATAGCACCCCAGATAAATGTGAAAACGAACAGTGTCTTTACCACAGGAAAATGCTGGAGAGAGTAAGAAACCGGGAATTCAAGCGCCAGGTAACCAAGGTAGAAAGCGGAACCTAGCCAGGAGTACATCTGACCGTGCATGTTGAGGTCAGTTCGCAGACCCATGATGGAAGCATATCCGATGGTCGTCTTGTCCATGAACTGCATACAGTAAGAAAGACACAGAATTGGGCAAAGGTAGAGATCAATCTTGCGCAAAAGTTTGCGATCTTTCTCGGGGGTCCACTCAAAATTATGGGCCTTAGATGCGAACTTCATGGCCTCGTCCACATCGTTGGTAATCTCAACGATATTTCCGGTCAAAGGCGATGTGACGGAGGTGATGGTGTGAAGTCCACCTTCGACATCTTTCTGAGTGATAGAGAAGACTGGAGCCATCTCCACTTCGGAGACTCGGTTCTTTTCCGTTTCAGCCATGGTTCGTGTGTTGTGGGTAATTGAGCGGTTAGCTGCTGGCTTTATATCTGCGGTAATTGAGAAAGATCTTATCACACGCCTAATACGCTGACAGTCGCCAAGTCTGTATTCTGCGAGACGATTATGCGCCTAGCCCTCCTCCGAGCTCTTGATGATGGTTTCGGACCAGGGTAAAGATAACAGTAAAGGTTGAGGCATTAACCGGATGATCAGTAGTTTTTTTTTTGACGATGTTTTTCGCGATTTCGAATATGTAAATAGGCCCTTTCCAAATACTAAAGAAGTAGGAAAAGGGCAACAATGAAGGACAGAGAACACCGCTGTCTTTCTTACGTTTGTGCTGTGGCCAATCTTCATAGACGGGCCTCATTGATACCATGTTGTAAACGTCCGACCGCTTCTTCAGAATATCACCAAACTCAGGCGCCAAGTGCCTTGGCAGGAGCCCTGCCAAGAGCGCCAAGGCCCAGTTTTAAGCGGAGCTCATTTTGGTCTTCTTCAACAATTTCCGGTTAGAAAACCCCCACACAGCTATCCAGTCGAAATCAATATTGTGTTAGCCTAATGTACTGGTCGAAATTCTATGTCTGACGCGCTAGTCCTGCTCATCGATTTCGTCTGACATTGCACTATCTGGGGAGCCTACTTTCATTTCATTCTCCCCACAATTTCAGCGCTCAGTGCACCCAAATGTATGCTTGAGTCCACTCTTCTTTATCACGTCTGGGGATGCTTCATCCAGCTGACACTGCAGTGACGGCAGATGTCATCTGGCTGTCCTGACGTACGAGCGGAGGGTGCAACAGGGCCGTTAGACACACCCAGGAAAAATATCTCGGGTCAATATAAAATAAAGGCGCACCAGTAGCCACAGAGATCAGTCTTCGAGCCGTTGAAGCTCATCCTCAGGGGTCCGCAACGAATCGCTTAGTATGGCTGGCGCTGTGTTTCCCCCAGCTAGCCGTTGATATTAGGGCCCAAAATGAGCAATTTCAAAGCGGTAACAGGGCCTGGACTGGGAATTTCCAGTCTTGCTGAATGCAGCAGCTAGAGTCAGCGGTTGCTACGTCAGCATGGGGTCATGCAGACACTCAAGCAAAAGCCATATTCTGATCTGACTCGCAGCGTTCTTATCTGACTCGGAGCTGGCCAATTAAAACAAACTGCTTTTTTCACAACCTGGCGCGGAACATACTCCAAAAACCCTGTTTCCGCGTCCCTCGGCCATTCAAAACTGACACAGAGTGGACTCTATAACAAATACTAAGGAACTTGTTCCAAGCAATTCGCGATTGGCTGCCCCCTTTCTCTCCCAACTCTGTCTGATACCTCCCAGAATTCTAAAGGTATCTTGCAAGGACCTGCCAAGTAAGGTACAACAGCCAGAATCCAGTCGCCGGTAACCTACCAGGAGTCCAGGCGATAGCGCTCTGGTGCCCAGTGATTTGTTTTGGCGCACGCAGACGCAGGCGGCTGCATTATCTATCGGGTTACACCCCGATCCCAACAGTCTCCTTCTCTCTACCCGGGGTTGGAAATGACACCATCGCTTGACCACTCACTGGCCAACTAGCCGGATAACCGGAAAGCCGGAAAGCCGGAAAATCCAACGGACCATAAGAATGACCAACGTCTAACACGACCACTCAATTTCCTGTCTGAAAGCATGATCATATTTCGCACAGTTGCGCATGCTCGCGTGTCGCACTCTGCAACCCTAACTGCCATTCACCTGCGGAGCTCCGCCCAACGCCAAGACACATAAAGTATTGATCAATACGCTCTCTTGCCGACATGCATAGCGGCAGCTTTGGGGCTATAGATTGGCCACAAGAGGTAACGGTGGCTGGCTCAGAAAGACTCAGGATAGAACTTTGGCCTCGCACGTCTCAGATTCCGTGGGGGTAACGGTCTTCCCCTGAAATTAACCTAGCCGCCTTGTCCTGTGGCGCGGCCTAACGCTGTCTACGCCTCAATTACGCAGGTGCGCGGCAATTGTTCGAGCCAATTTTTTAGCCAAGCCCGGCTAACAGCGCCATGTAAAGACGAAAACCTCATGGCTGGAGTTGAATGGTTTATTACTAAAAAGACAATGGTTTCTTCGAGGCTGACCTGCGACCGTGCAGAGAGTCAAACTAAGCATCTCCATTTCCTTGTACTTGAGAGTTGCTTTCCCAACTCTGCGGCAAGGCACGCGCGAGTTTGACAGGGTGCAATGCGCAGAAAATGGACCCTCGGCGCGCGGCGAGCGTAAAGGGGTGCACAAAATAACAAGAAGCTTTGTGATAAGCAAAGGGTATTGCAAACTTTTTTTCAACGGCCTAGTCTGGTTGGCTCCACCGCCCTATCTGTCCCTGCTAGCCGAAGTTTTTCTATCGCTGCTTGCCGGAAGCGTGTACCACAATCTCCGATGAGCTGTGCTGCTTTGAAAGATCCTTGGGACCTACTTGTGCTCTGCCTCTCCACCAGAGAAAGCGAGGTTGATGGTGAGGGGAGGCGTAGGAAGTTGATTATGATTTATTTCAAAACCGGTCACTCGGCCTTGTTTATCCAAACTATCAAAATTAAATCTATTTGGCTGAGCAATATCCCGCTTCTTTTCTGATGCCTTAGGCAGTCCGCCCGCCGAATTCACGTCAACCGTTTAAGGATAAGGCGGGACCGCGCGCCGCGGCCTATCTCCACTTGCTCAACCGATGTGCAGGTATTGGATCATCTCCCTGTCAATCCTGCTGCAGATCTTTGCGCAATTGGGAAGCAGCTCTTGTTATCTCCGCCTCGCGAAACAGCAGACCCCTTCCCGCCAAGGAGAATATGTGAAACCTGAAGTGCCTACAGTTAAATCTCTTCTAGCAGTCATCAAGTCTGGAGCCAAGAAGTCCTCCTGGCTAGCTCATGATTGCTCTCCCTATTTGAAATTGTTTCTGTCACCCTGTGTGCCTCACAAATGCTACTTTATCGCGCGTGGTGGCGTGCATAAGCGTATTATCTGCTCAAGGGCCTATCTATGAAACCACCTCGTGATTCCGAAACAGGAACCAGTGGACTAGTGGTTCTTTCTTGAACAAGGTATATATTTGACCTATTTCACCGACGGCGATGTAACTCAACTCACAATGTCAAATTCGGCAGAGAAAGATGTACTTGAAGAAACCGGCATGGCCCCGGTATTTTCCATCACTCAGAAGGATGTCGAAGGTGGCATCCACACTATCACCTCTGTCAAGTCTCCAATGACCGGCAAGGTCGTTGAAATCACCAACGATGTTGATGTGGCTATGCAGTATGCAATGAAAGGATCTAGCGTCGAGTGGAATGAAGAGAAGGACAGAAAGCTGCTCAGAAAGATTGACATGTACCTCTGTCCCATTCTGTGTCTGTCTTATTGCATGCAATTCATGGACAAGACCTCTACTGGTTATGCTGCAGTGATGGGACTCAGAACGGATCTCCATATGGTTGGCAAGATGTACTCATGGCAGGGCTCTGCTTTCTACCTTGGCTATCTTGTATTTGAGCTTCCCGCATCCTATATTCTGCAGCACTTCCCGCTTGTGAAAACCCTGTTTGTTTTCACTATTCTCTGGGGAATGATCCTGGCCCTTCATGCAGTTCCTCAGTACGCTGGATTTATCGCGCTTAGGACTATTCTTGGAATGCTAGAATCTGCTATTACTCCTGCCTTTGTCCTACTCACTAGTCAGTGGTATCGCAAGAAAGAGACGTTCATCAGAACCGCCCTCTGGTTTGCCTTCAACGGAATGGGTACCATTCTGGGTAATTCAATTGCCTACGGATTGTACATCCATAAGGACTCCTATTCAATCGATGCATGGAAGCTGGTATTTGTTATAACCGGTTTGATGACCATTTTCCTTGGTTGTATTTGCGTTGTTCATCTTCCAGACATTCCTGTCAAGGCTTGGTTCTTAACTGAAGAGGAGAAGCAGCTTGTTGTTGAGCGCGTTAGAGAAAATCAGCAGGGCTTTGGAAACAGGCACTTTAAAAAGCACCAATTCATTGAGGCTATGACAGACTACCGTACCTGGCTTGTTTTCATCTTTGGCTTCCTTTGCGATGTTCCAAACGGTGGTATTACCAACTTCGCATCCATTCTTATTTCAGGCATGGGCTACGACACCAAAGAGACCCTCTTGCTCGGTTTGGGTAATGGTGCGGTTGAACTTGTTATGTGTCCAGTCGTTGCTCTTCTAACATTGCTTCCATTCTTGCCGAGTCAAAGAATGTTTTGGGCCACAGCTGCGACTATTGTGGGCTTGGTAGGCGCAGTGCTACTCGCCTTCGGCCCAAATCCAGGTGCGAAGTTAACGGGTTATTATATGCAGGGTGTGAGTCCCATTGGTATGATTTGTCTTCTGTCGTGCTTCGCCTCTAATGTTGGTGGTACAACCAAAAAGGCCACGGTAAATGCTATTTATCTTATCGGATATTGCACTGGTAATCTTGTTGGACCTCAGACTTTCTACACCAAGGAGGCACCCACTTATCACTCTGCTACTGCCGCAATGGTTGCCTGTTATTCCCTGGCAGTTGTTGATCTTCTCATTCTCTACTACTCATACTACTATGATAACAAGAAAAGAGACAAGGCCAGAGATGAGCTCATTTCAAAGGGCGAATACGTCAAGGTGGAAAATATTGAGTTTGCTGATCTGACTGACAAAGAGAACCCTGAGTTTAGATACGTTATGTAAGGGGTGAATATGATATATTTTGTTTACTGTTAAGCAACAAATTCTGCAAATTTTCCGAAGTCATCAATAGATAAGAGACTCGTCCAATCTTCTTCCCTAAGGCACATTCCAACAGAAAATGAACCATCTGGATCTTTTGGCATGATGTACATCAGACTTTCCACTGGCGTGAATTGTGGCCGCCGTATTGCGCATGGCTTCCCGAGAGTCAAATTGAAGTCCAACAAATATAAAGCACTGAACTTAGCCCAGGAACTAAAAATAATACCAGAAGATGCATCAACAGCGGAGGTGAGGCTGACCCTGCTCCTGTCAAGGTTACGACTGTACCAAGTTGCAAGTGCTCTGGTATCATGGCCCAAACCACGGTCATTGGGGTTTAGCTCAGACCTCAGCATTGATGCAACGACGCCAAGAGGTAAACTAGACAGCGATCCAATAGTTGATTTGCTGTATGCCATGTTAGTTATAGTGCCTGGGTAATTAGCAGGCAAGGACAACGCCTTTCTTGCATCTATGGCTCGTGCAAAGGTTGAGGGTGTGGCTGGATCCAGACGAGCCGTGCGTCCCTGAGAAACGTATTTCCAGATGAAAGCAGATAGTACGTCATCCGTTGAAACAAACTCACATTTAGGCGGTATTCTCTCATTGGCAATAGATTTCAAAGAGGCTGCAGAAGTTGACGAAATATGAATGTAATGCCAGGAGGAGGTTGGATTGGGCGGTAATTTTCCACTTCCAAGTTTGGGCTCAGGATAGACCAATTGGTTGTCCAATTCATGAGCTGGATTCCAAGAACTTTCTAAAAGCTCGATAGAAGTGCTTTTATCAGTGTTTCCAACCTTCAGTGTGGTATCAGAAAATGGCAAGGAATGACAACATGTGTCCAACCAACCAATAACAGTTGCTTGGCCTGTCATATCCATGACATTATGCTGTGCAACAATAGTAAGAATCAAGCCTCCCATAATAAAATTAGCTTGGATAGCAAACACTGGGCCAACATCTCCGACCAAACCAGTAGTGCTTCCCTTGGCATTAAGAGTCATGCATGGAGCAATTTCGTTTTCGTCAAGCATGTTGAAGGGGATCTTAGCCTTTGTGAGCGATTCAAGAGACAGTGAGCCTGTAAGGTCGTTAACGATTAAAGGGATTTTGCTTGCAGGTGAAATATAGTACGCTTCCGTGTCGCTTTCCTCAACAACAGTACCAGATATCCACGGGAAGTTGCAAGCCAGGCTGTTGAGACCTGCTCGAAGTGTGCTCACAACATCATCTCTAGCACTTTCTTCAGATTTCTCCATCTTGAAAATAAAGGCTAGTTGAGTATATAGCTTGAAGAGCCCTGGGGTAGCCCCCAGAATGTCTAAACCATATCTGTCGGGCATAAAGGTTATCACGAACCAAACAGACTCACAACGTTTGGTCAAAGCCCAACAAGCTTCCTGACTCACAATGAACAATCACTTACACGTGACATTATGATCGTGAATGATTCTCGATAAAAAGTGAACCGCAGAGCACAGTTGGCTGGAAATTTATCCGCGATTCATGTGCATGGTTCGGGATAGATGCAGCAGTTGCTAATCAAAGTTGCCGATTGACTAGGACGTGCAGCGGGAGCCGGGTCCGGGATCCGGGATCCGGTATTCAAAGGCATAATCGATAGAACAGAATAAATGAAATATAGGAAAAGGGAAATATGGTAGGTAAGTAATGGAGAGAAATTTAGTTCTATAATCACAACCATTTTCCTCATTCCCAGGAATCTTCTAATTTTTTTCTTAAGCACACTACGACCAGCTATGACCCTGCTGACCCACAGGAGAGGTTGGAGGATAAAGCGGCTACTCGGAGAAACTGCGGAGAAGTCCAGCAGGTGGAGCTCCGAGTTGCGGCATGGGGCTCCTCCATTGTAAATTATGAATATCATCTTGCGCCATAGTATGATACTTAACTTCCTCAGGAAAACTTTCCAGGGACTGAGCTGGCGAAATTGCATGAGAATACCAGTAGCGCAGTCCCGAAATACGCATATCATTCTTGCTCTCAATGTCGAAGCGATTATTGGTGTCAAAGATCACGTGGGAATCTCAAGTTTTGGGCTGGAGAAGCAAAAGCGCGAAGTGAATGGCTGAAATTCACAAAATCAGCTCTCAACTTGCGTGATTTGATGTCAGTCAATTCACTCTACTATAAAATGCTACGAAGAACGTTCTTGATCTAGTAGAAGCAAATGAGCGAGAAGCAACAGATTTCACAAGGGGGGCTTGTCTCAACCTTCTCAATTACCCCACAGGATGTGGAAGGTGAGCCTCATGTTATAACGTCCATCAAATCTCCAGCCACTCACAAGGTTGTAGAGATCACTAATAATGTCGATGAAGCAATGGCTTACGCAGACAACGCGCTGGGTGTCAAATGGGACGAGGAAAAGGATAAAAAGCTGCTAAGGAAGATTGATCTGTTCATTGCGCCAATCATGTGTCTCACTTACTGTATGCAATTTATGGATAAGACCACGACTGGATATGCCGCCATCATGGGACTGAGAACCGATCTTCATATGGTTGGAAAGGAGTATTCATGGCTTGGCTCCGCGTTTTACCTTGGATACCTTGTGTTTGAACTGCCGGCATCTTATATCCTTCAGCATTTTCCGCTTGTCAAAACCCTTTTCGTGTTTACTGCTCTGTGGGGTATGATTCTATGTCTCCATGCTGTTCCACAATATGCTGGATTGGTTGCTCTCAGAACAATCCTTGGCATGCTGGAGTCCGCAATTACACCTGCATTTGTTCTCCTTACTTCGCAGTGGTATCGTAAGAAGGAGACATTTATCCGGACAGCTTTTTGGTTTGCGTGTAATGGTTTGGGCACCATTTTGGGAAACGCCATCGCTTACGGTCTCTACATTCATCGAGAGGACTACAGTATCAAAGCATGGAGACTGGTATTTGTGATCATTGGCCTCATGACCATTTTCCTGGCATTCTTGTTTGTCTTGCATCTTCCGGATATTCCTGTGAAAGCATGGTTCCTGAATGCGGAGGAGAAGCAGCTTGTCGTCGAACGAGTCAGGGAAAATCAACAAGGTTTTGGAAACAGGCACTTCAAGAAAAAACAATTCATCGAGGCATTGACAGACTATCGCACTTGGCTCATCTTCTTTTTCGGTTTTTTGAGTGATATTCCTAACGGTGGAACCACCAACTTCGCGTCGATTTTGATCTCTGGCATGGGCTACGACACCAAAGAGACATTACTTCTTGGAATGGGCAATGGTGCCGTGGAGTTGGTGATGTGTCCTCTTATTGCTGGCTTGACGCTAGTGCCGTTCTTACCCAAACAGCGCTTGTTTTGGGCCCTTCTCTCGATGATAGTAACGTTGATCGGTGCCGTGTTACTTGCTTTCGGACCTAACCCGGGGTCACGGCTGACTGGGTACTACCTCCTTGGCGTTGGACCTGTGGGGATGATCTGTTTGCTGTCAATCTTCGCGTCTAACGTTGCGGGAACCACTAAAAAGGCGACTGCCAATGCTATCTACCTTATTGGATACTGTACAGGCAACATTGTAGGGCCACAGACATTCTACCCAAGAGAAGCACCGACATACCATTCTGCTACCAGTGCTATGGTGGTGTGCGATGTATTGGCGATTGTTATGCTCCTACTGCTCACATTTTCATACTGGTATGACAATAAGAAAAGGGATAAGGCAAAGCAGGCACTCATCGAAGAGGGACAGTATGTCAAGATTGATAACATTGAGTTTGCCGATTTAACTGACAAGGAGAACCCCGAGTTCAGGTACGTTTTGTAGAATTTACTTTTCCCATAAATGGCTTTAATTCAATGTAGTATCTTGTTCTGTCACTGGCCTGCCTTTGTGCACAGTTTGGATCAAAAGAACAGAAACTTACCAAACGGAGCTTCCGAATTTATTTATAAATTACATTGCTTTTCGTAACCACAGTGCCCTCAGGACACTGCACTTTCAACTCCCCTCAATCTCCTCCATTTTAATGATGCAAGACCCAACCAGCTACAATTTAGACCTTACCGGCGAGCTTCTCAACGTCGTGGTAGTAGAGCTTCTTGTAGTGAGCAACCTGGAATCTCTCGAAGTCGGTGAGCTCAGCTCTTCTCTTCTGCTGAGCAAGGGCCTTGGCGGCGTCAGTGGCAGCCCACTTGGAATCAGCGTCATAAGAGGCCCAAGCCTTGGAGACAACCTCGGTCTCGGCGGCTCTCTCAACACCAGGGATGACAAATGGGGTCAGAGTGATGTTCTTGACGTTAGCGGCCTGGCGAGAAACCTCCTTGGGGGACTCGACAAGAACTCTGTTCTGGTCAATAATGTCCACAATCGTGGCAATGTTGCCGGCAGCGGGGCCCTTCTTGATGTAGACAACACGTCCGGCCTCGACGTACTTCCAGTTGAGAGTGGCGATGGTGATATTGTCAGACATTAGTGTAGTGGGTTGGTGAGAACTGATGGCTGTGGAATTTAGGCTGTGATTAGTTTGGTCCTGGTGAGTGATGGGTGAGTGTGCAAGATGGGAGAATGTGACTGCTGCCCTAGCGTGTACACAAACGCTGGGGAGTTGCGGTCAGGGAGGAATGATCGCACGGCTGTGCCACACCGACGCCCAGCACGGCTCCCTCGCGGTCTCCCACCACTACAAAAAGCGCACGCCAGACTCTCAAACTCTTCACTCATTTTCCCGGTGATGAGTAAATTTGCGATTGAGTATGGAATGTCCTGGGTATGCCTACCCGTATAAGGTGTCCATTTCGTTGATGATAAATTTTCCCTGAGGGTCTTGTAGTGTAGATACTAATGCATATCTTTGTGACCTATCCAATCTTTAACCTGTAGCGTTTTCATGGCGGGCGGTTGACAACCTCGTGATAGTCAAGGAGTGATAGTCGAGCTTGTGATAGGCAAGTAGTAGCTGAAGGGGTCTTGTTTGGAATGCCCATTTCAACAGCTATAGCAGCAAGGTCCCAATGACGGCCATTCTTCGACCCAACCGCCTGCCGGAAGCCGGACCGCTCGGGCCTGTCTTATTACACACACTTTAGTCACTGCTCTTCTCGTCTAGCGTTTCGTTTGCCAAATTCGGCAGGCGACATTACTCCGGGCGAGATTTTGTTAGGAGCGAACCCTGTTGGGAGCCGTGCCTGTCACGCTATTGCACATAAGGGCAAACCGCTTTCAGTTCTAACAAAGAAATCTCTTGTGCAGCATTTCACACAGGTTGTCATCGCGTGGTACCTGAAACCTGATAAACAGTTTCTACAGGGCAACAATAATGTCTCTTTTAGGCAAGTTACTGCGGGCAGTAGTCGAGGTTTGACATTGTGGGGACTTGGCCAAGAGATTTCTCGAAAAACGCACTTAAGCACACCAACGACTTTGACGTGTGACAAGCTGTTGGAGTGGTCTTTAAAAGGTGAGTTCCTCCTCTAACACTACCCCGCTATCTCTCACCATTTTGTGCCTAAACCATTCCTCTCTCTTCATGCTCCCCCCGCACTAATTGCTGCATTGCACACGGCATGCCCTTTTTTTTCAGTATCCGACGGTTTTGCTTTTTCCCCATAGCCGGTGCTCAGATATAATGAGCCGTTCCCGGCACCTAGGAAAGCCCCCAGTGAAGAAACGTCAAATTGAGGCCTTAAATCCCTAATAATTAGCTAATTCATTTTGCACTACTTTCATAATAAGGCCTGGCCCTCGTAACAAGCTCAATATTATCCATCATGTCGCCGTCTTCCACCGACGGAGACGACTCTTTGCTTTGGGCTATAGGAACGACCACAGCAGTCTCTGGTGACTCTGGAGGGAACCAGCAGAAACCCCAGTCACTCAGATTAGATGAAGAAAAGGATGCGTGTCCGCGCAAGTCGTTTGGTGCCCGATCAGTAGCCTCCTCGGCCTCAGGTCTGTCTGTAAAGGACATTTATGGCGACATGAGTGAGGGGGAAATCCAAGTTCACCGCCAGTTTGCCCGCGAGGCCGTTAAAAAAGAATACCAAGAAGAGGCTCGAGATGAGGAAGAGCTCGCCCCAACCAACGATGGCGCCTCAATGCGCCAGATAGACCCCGAGTTGGTCACGTGGGATGGACCAGATGATCCAGCGAATCCGCGTAACTGGCCCAAGGGTAGAAAGGCTTTTATCACCTTCATCGTGGCGGTGTACACCCTACTATCGCCCATGACTTCGTCCATCATCTCCCCCGCCATGGCCGATATTTCGGCCGAGTTTGACATCACCAACTCGGCCGTGCAGGCTCTAGTCGTTTCCATCCTCATCCTTGCCTGGGCTGTAACTCCTCTGGTGGTGGCTCCCATTTCAGAAGTGGTTGGAAGATTACCGGTCTTGAATGCGTCGGTGGTGCTGCTTCTAATTTTCAACGTGGCTTGTGGCTTGTCGAAGAACACGGCGCAGATTATTGTGTTTCGTTTCCTGGCAGGTGTTGCTGGGGCCCCACCGCTGTCAGTAGGAGCTGGAACTCTCGCTGACTTATACTCGGATCAGGACCGTAATGCGGCTCTGGCAGCCTATTCCATGGGTCCAACGATGGGTCCAGTGATTGCGCCTGTGGTTTGCGGCTTTATCGTGGAGACGATTGGATGGAGGTGGGTGTTCTGGGTCCTGTGCATTCTCAACGGTTTTGTGGCTGTCTTTGGCTTTATATTTTACCGTGAAACATACGCGCCGGTGCTGTTGGCGCGCAAGTGTGCCAAGCTACGCAAGGAGTCTGGCAATCTCAACTTGCACACTGTGTTTGAGATTGGTCGTGAGCCGTTTTGGACAAGATTTTTCCTGGCGATCAGCCGACCGGTGCAGCTACTTTTCAACCACCCTATCATCGTTCTGTTGGGCCTATTCATGGCATTTGCATACGGCTTCAATTACATCATGATTGTTGCGTTTCCGGCGCTATGGACGGACCACTACGGATTCAGCCTCGGCATTACGGGGCTCACATATCTCGGACTGGGTGCTGGCTTTTGCAGTGGCATTTTGTTTTGGGGTTGGCTTGTGCAGTATTACTATGTCAAGAGCGTGAAAGCCAACGGTGGTGTGGCCAAGCCCGAATTCCGCATCACAACACTTCCATATTCAGGTATCATCATGGGAATTGGGCTTATTTGGTACGGATGGTCTGCACAGGCGCGTATCTGCTTTATTATGCCCATCATTGGAACTGCAATGTTTGCATTTGCGCTGGTTGGTGTGTTTCAATGCATCCAGTCATATGTTATTGACATGAATCCGCGGCTTTCAGCATCAGCTATTGGTGCAACCTCGATGTTCCGATCTTTTTTTGGATTTGGCTTTCCGCTGTTTGGCACTGCCATGTACAACAAACTGGATTACGGATGGGCCAACACATTATGTGGCATCTTGGCGATGATTCTTGGCATTCCTTTCCCGCTAGTTGTTATCAAGTACGGGGAGCGTATTCGGGCGTTTGCTGACCAGCGATTTGAGCGTATGGAGGAAAAACGGCTGGCAAAGCGAGATAGGAAACAGGCTGCAAAAGAGGCGGCGGAAGCTGCAAAGGGGTGAACGAGTTATTTATTCCATAAGTCGCTGAACAAAATTTTGCTAGATGAGCGGGTACCGTGCGAGAATTGTGCGAGAACATGCGAGTGATCCTGCCGAGAGATCTGGCCGAGAAAAAATGCCGAGAGATTCTGCCAGGGGACGAAGCATTGGCGCCCCTTGCGGGAGCAGAATTGCCTTGCCATAGATGCTGAAAGGGCGGCATTTAAATTGCCCGGCTGAACTTTGCGGGCGGATCAAATGGCGCCTGTGCAACTGAATTCTCTATTTGAGCAAGAAGGATATGTGAAGCGCATGGTGCACGCCCTGAGCAGCAGCCACATGGATGAGAAGCCACATGGAGAAAGGCGCCGCCGACTGGAGAAGAGTTATGTAAGCGAGAGCGGAAGAGACCACATCAAGAGCCGGATTCGGGATGTGCTCAGCTCTGTGGCTTTAGCCAGCTCCGAGGGCTCGTCATTTGCCAAGGAGGGGTCAGCCAGCCCGAACTTGGACTGGGGTCTGAAATACCGGAGTCCGACCCCAGAGTCAACTGTAGAGTATATTCAGGGTCCCTCTAAGTTTGATCCGCAGTTAGACTGTGATATCTCAGAGAGCGAAGACTCCCCGAGTTGCTCCAGCCCTGACATAATGGCCGCCGCACTATGCACGGCTGAGACTGCAACAGCTGTCGCCATCAAGACTGACAGCTGCACCAGCCCCAGTCATGCAGTGAATGATCTTGGCGTGCAGATTGGCCCCACCACCCCGCCCCACGAGGGTTTGCAAGTTACCTTCGCCGAGGTGCCGGTTCAGGATCGATCTGTCGCCTCAGTCGCCTCTCCGCCAGTCAGGGGGGACAGACACCCTCTACAGCGCAAAATCGCGCTCAAGCGCCATCACTGGAAACCGCTTGCAGCCCAAAAACCAGAACCTGCAGCCAAAACAGTGCGCATAAAGGCCGCATATCGAGCCCCCGAAAAGAAGCCAAACGTCAAGGTGTCGTACAATGTGATTGTTGTGGCCGAAAAGGACGAGCAGCGAGAGACGTGGAACGGAACTTCTAGAGCCGAGACGCAGCGTGCGATTGCCCAATTTGCCGATCCCCACCCCTACCACGAGCTCCACCGTCGGCATTCTTCGAATAATGTGGATGCACTGCTGGCTTACGCACGCCAGGAAATTGGCTCGGGCGATAGTGCCCCTGGAGCCTGGGCATTTCGCATACCACAAGGCCGTTATAAGGGCCGCAGTGTATACCGCAGATAGTTCTTCTCAATTGGATGCGATGGCTTGAACCTGATCACTGGAGTTGGAGCCTGGCGCGACACAGCCGCGTTGAGATGGATGTTCGGAACGTTTCCGAGCGATCGTGGCATCAAAAAAAATAGGACATAGCTGCGGGGCAGGCACTCCCCACAATCAAGAAAAGGGCAGCAGTAGCAGCAATAAACAACTCTATACGGTCAAATGGCAAGTTTATCTATCTGACCAATGCCCAATTCTAGCTTAAGGTTGAAAAGTTTGCTCTGGCATCATCAGGTCTAAGCCGCGACATGGTCCCACTCCTCGTGTCTATCCGTGGCACGTCGAATGGGCTAGAGGGGGCACAGTCTTAAATCACTCATATAATTGTGGTCTAATGCTGGAGCGCTAGGACGTGCTCTTCACCATGCCAAAATTTCATGAAAACTACGTAGCTATTATTGAGGTGGGTCTCAGACACGCCTCGTGTAGAATCTACAGCTTTGATGCCACAGTACCACTGCCAACGCTGCGTCAAATATATGGCCAAAATCATATTCCTCGTCCCCCCCTGAACCCGCGAGAGCGCACGTCCGAAGAAGGCTATCCTTTCTTCGAAGAGATGATTGCTCAAGCCAAGAAAGTTGTCCCTCGCGAATACCGCTCCTCAACCCCGTTTCTTGTGCACATCACTAGCAGAAGTCATCAGGCATTTCCAGACGTGGACTTTGAGTTCGTTTGCGAGCCGTTTCGCAACAGTGGCTTCTACTTTTCTCAGTGCACGGATCTAATAACCCTCACTACTGGCATCGAGAGGGGTCTTATGTCATGGATTGCTCTCAATTACGACAATGGCTGGACAGAACCATTCTCGCTGGCAGACACAATAGGGTATATCGCTATGGACCACCACGTCGCCACCATCGCCTACATACCGCCGGCACCCCAAGGCTCAACTCCACAATCCCCAGGATCCCGCATTATTGGCTTAGGCCTAAATTCGGCGTCGTCATTTGGAGTCCACGCCCAAAGCTGGATTGGCGGCGGTGTTGTGAGGGCCTACGAAAATCGCGCTCAAATACAGAACAATGCCGACGAACCCTGTGCGCCTATGGGCCACTACCAAAGACCTCTTTTGGCTGGAGGAAAGTGGGTGGAAGAATCGGGCTACACATTTGATTTTAACGGCACGGGTAATGCTCAGGAGTGCTTCGATTCGCTTGTCTCCTTTGCAAAAAGTGGCGGACTTGTCTTCCCTGAGGATGAAAGCATCGAAGTTACCGCTATTGACATGCTCGCGCACCATAATCATTTTGCTGTTTTTGGCACCCTGGCTTCCACCCCACTTGCGGACTCGTTCGTTCACGGGAAACCGCTTCTACAAACCGACCTTGAACAAGCTATGGTCACATTTTGCAACACAGATCTAGAGCATTTGCAAGCAACTTTCATGGACCCAGACATCAAAGAAGAGCAACTTCCATCCATGTGCTTCAAAGCTGTATGGACTCAATTTATGCTTCTTCAAATGGGTTTCATGTTGCCAGAACTTCGCAGCGACAAGAAAATCAGTGCAGGCAGTGACGTTGAAGACATGACCAATGTATTACAACTGTTCGACAAGAAATTTGGCAAAGACCAAGACTTCTCGTGGATGCTCGGTAGAGCACTCCTCTACGCCCAGCAACACGCAAAACCAGAAAGGGCTGTCGGCATTCTGCAAAATGCCTCCAGCTCCCCACGCTACGGTATCTTTACCAATGGCAGTAACGGATCAGCATACCAGGCACATTTTTATGCAAGTCATTCATCGAGTGGGAGTGGTTTGATGTATATCTTTTTATTGATTTTGACTGTGGGAGTCTACTATCTTTTACCAGTAGGTTTCAAACGCAGGACGGCTAGTCTGGTTCGTACGGAATTGGACCGCGCTAAGCGTGCCTGGAGGAAAGGCTATGCTTCACTACGATCAGAAAGTTACGAGCTGGGCGCTGTCTAGTATCCATTGACTTCCAAGTGCTTGTATTGCTTCGCCTTTGCCTTTGCCCCCACATTCTCGATCTTGATACCGCACGGCAACGCTGGCGCAGTTTGAAGGAAAGACTATTCACTGCGTAGGGCCAGCAGGGCACAGAAAGTGATTGCATTGTGTATCATGCGGGTTTTTTTGTCCTGTGAGAAACTATTGATTCAGGTTGCGCAATTTTTTCTCTCTCTCATGAACCTTGTGGTTCAACCATTCTTGTCATTTCGCTATGGCACCTATGTAGCAACCGCAGAAGGTTTGATTAAAATTGATCCTTTTGCCTATCCTCATTTTCTCTGACAAGATGGAAAGCATTATGCCTATAGCTTGTAGTGAGCAGAGCTAACGCACATTGAGTAACGGACCTTTCTTTGAAGAATAAGCTTTAATAAGCTTTAATCTTCTAGACCTCAAGATATAACGCTGTCAAAGCTACATCATTACGCTGATGTAGAAAAGGCGTCGACAGCACACACACACGATAAACAGAAATAAACCAGACTCTTACTATAAAACACTATAGGAACTTGTCAGACAGCCATACGCACCCACCCAGTACACCTCCTCCGAAAAGGCGCATGCAAAGGGTCGAGATCATCGCTTCCCAAGATAAAACGGACATACAATTTACGCGAGCAAGCTCAGACGAGTAACAGCAGCCGAAACTACATGCAACCCCAGTAAACGTACAGACCTACGAGGGACATTCAAAAGACAAAAAGGTTACAAGAACCGATCTGAATATATACAGCCTCACTCTAGGGCGCGCAGGTACCTCTCTCATCAACCAAGTTGAAGTATGTGGCTCTTTATAAGAGTCTGAAGTGAGTCACGACCTATAGAAATGATCCTATGAAGTACGTCGACATGAAGAACAAAATGTGGTGTTAGACGGGCCTTTTATAATTTTCAGAAGTGGTCTCCCACCAGTGAAAATTTCAAATTTTTTTATTGAGCATACCCAATTGGGATGAGTGCAGGTGATGCGCGGCGTTTATGCAGGAAGGGTCAGAAAAGGAGGTCTTTGACAGCTCTAGAATGGGGCCTTTAGGAGATAGCTTTTGCGGAAAAGAAACTGGCCACTGGAAATTATAGGACCTAGCTTATGTTGACCTCTAAGTGATTTTCCGCAAAGTGTGAGCGCTGACTAGAATTAGTTTATGTAAGTTGCAATGTGGTGAGGCAAATCTGTGATGTGGGTGCTGGAAAGGGAGAGAGTCCACACGAGACTTTTCGAAAAGCTGTAAATTGACTGAAAGACAGTGCTAGTGTCAATGCAAAGGCCAGTACCTCGCTGCTCACTCTGAATCTTTTTGTGTCTCCGTTAATCAATTCACCTGTTCATACACTCTATGAGTTTGTTCTCACGGTAACAGCCACTTCAGCTGCGAGACGCATTTTCAAGTGCGCTATGCTGAAAGCGCAGCGCGCCTGTGCTCCTCGATCTTAGCTCTAACACCAAGCGGCGCGTTTTTTTTTTTTTTGGTGGCAACTTAGTAGCACTATTCTTAAGCGGTTGGCGCCCTTGGCCAAGAACTGGTTGAATTTTATTGAGTCTATAATAATATTAATCAAATTCAGGGCTACAAGCTGGCATGGCCAATCAACTCGCCCATAGCTGAATCAGGGCTGGTCACATTTGTTTGCTGAAGACGCCCACCAACACTGAGCCTCATTTCAATAATGTTGTCTCACAATTCTAGCTCAAAGAAAGCCGGTGGGCTACAGTTGCACATGTGATTTCCTGCATAGTTTTGTCGAGTGTGTTTGGCGAGCTGAACGATCTGCTGCTAAAAAGTAAGATCTTGAGGCCAGGGCCAGGTTCCTGTAACAGAATGAGTTTTAAGGAGCTGGGATTTTTCCAGATATAAAGTCAGCGGCTTATGCTCCATGACTCGACTGGGAAAATTTATGTAGAGTTGATGTGTCGCGTAAGTAGCTTGATATTTACAATGTCCGAGTCGTGACTCTCTTTCCCTACTGTCGTACGGGCCAAGGCCGAGAAGATATCGTGGTTGTCTACCAGCCCATTTCTGGCAATTGAGGGCACAATATAGACTCTTTTAACGTTTAGACACTTTCAAGCGGGGTTTCCTTCCACCATCTATCCCTCTAAGGAATCGTACTTTTCCAGCAATTGTCTTGTCTCTTCAGTCATCTAATAAGGTTTCTTTCGTTCACATCCATCCCTTGCAGGGCTTGTGCATCCTTGTCCCCGCCAGTAAATGACCCGATTCTTATTGTTTTCCACTTTTTTTTGCCTTTTAAAGATCATAACCCGTTGACGGTGAGGCAGATTTTTGAGACCGCCAGTTGAAGTATTGGTCTTGAGCGTTTGCGTTATTCTTCGGAATGTCTGTGCAGAGGATGACACAAAATAGTCGATTCTCAGTAGTTACATGATTGCCCTGATTGCTGGCGCTAAAGGCAAGAGACTCGTAATGAGCAGCTCATGAATAGTAGAGAAGTGCATGGTGTGACTTTCGACGATCTTGATATCAAGTTGAGGAGAAGTTAAGAGTTACGAGTAGTCATATCAAACGCTATCCACCGAAAATCTACTAAAAAATGAATTTTAGCCGCTCTTCCAATGGAGACGCTATAGCAATTTCTCAAACGATACACTGGCATCTAATCTCTGTCTTTTTGTCAAGGATTGCTTGCCGCACTAAAAGTTGTACCAGAATTGTAGCTAGTATAGGTGCCGAAGTAAGCAGAGTACTGGGAGATTTATGTTTATGAAGAGCTCCACTAGCTTTCTGAGTAGTGGGAGCTCGTCGCCAGTGGCTATGGAACTGGTGCATCATGGGCTCCCAGTGATGGGCCCTACCGCCATCCAGCCGAAACTCGTATTTTAATTTTATCGCGTCCCAACCACGCTCCCCACCTCATGTTTATAAAACGCGTTGAAATTGAAGGATTCAAATCCTACAAGGAAAACACCGTAGTGGATCTCACTCAGGGTGTCAATGTCCTTGTCGGCCCGAATGGTTCGGGCAAATCAAATTTTTTAGCAGCTCTTCGCTTTGTCCTCTGCGTTGATGAGTACTCCAAATCGCTTGACGAGCGTCAGCGCAAGGCGATGCTCAACACAGGCTCTGGCTCACACTCGACACTGGCTCACGTGGCTGCCACTTTTGACAATAGGGAGGGAAGGTTTGAAGGCCATGGCAACAGGTTTGAAATCAGGCGAACAATTGGTGCTGTCAAAGATACGCTGACGCTCAATGGAAAGATTACTCAAATCAGCCAGCTGCGTCGTCTGTTTGAAGCCGCTGGATACTCCTCACTAAATCCCTATTATGTGGTCCAGCAAGGCCAAATTTCGCGTCTGACCAAGGCTACGCCAGAGGACCGACTAGAGCTCATCAAGACCATTGCAGGAGCGACCCTTTTCGAGGATAAAATCACGGAAGGGCAGAAAAAGCTCGCGGAAAATCGTCTGCGGTTTGAAAAGATTGACGATTCACTGGCATTTATTCGAAGACGTTGCTTGGAATTGGCAGAGGAGCGCAGCGAGCTACTAGAATTCCAAAAGTTGGATCTAGATAAGAAATGCTATCAGCACATCATCGTTGAGCGAGAACTTCAGAAGATTGAGTGTGAGCTTGAGAAACACCGCGAAAAAATCGAGCACGCCAGAAGAGAGCTGGCTCTCAGCAACGAGGAATATGAAGAAATCCAGGCTCGCGGAATCGAAATGACAAACAAGCTTGAGCGACTCGAAGAGGAAGAAGCAGGCTTAGGTGAGGACCACCAGCGTATTGCTGTAGAGCGCCTGACCTACACAGTCGATCTAGAGCGAATTGCCAAACAAAGAGGGGAGCTAGAGAAAAAGCTTGAAGAGGAGGATAAGCGTAGCTCAGTGCTAAAAAATGAGATGGAACAACTTTCCCATGTGTCTTTACAATTGGAAGCAAAGCTTCAAGATGCCAACGAAGAAATCACTGCGACCGGAGCTGCCCTTGCAAGCAAGCTCCAGCAAAAATCTGTTGTGGAGGTTGAACTCGACGCCATAAAATCTGCATACTCAAACAAGGAGAGTCGCGATGCGGATCTTATTGAGCAGAAGCAGGAGCAGCTAGCCATTCTTGGCGAGCTACAAAATCTTTTGAACAACCAACAGGCCAAGTACAGCGAGACACAGGCCGGCCTAGCGATTCTCGAATCAGAGTGTCGAAACATTCGAGCCGCGATTGTCAACGAGGAAGACAAGCACGCTAGTCAATCACTTCTACTTGAAGACCGCCGCAAAGAATTTGAGCAAACACTGGATAAGAAGCGATCAACACTACGCAGTAGCACAAAGCTTCGTGAACGTCATCGAGAGCTCAATGAGGAAAATGACAAAGCCACCCATCTTCTTGACTCTTTCATGCGTAAGGAGTTTCGTAAAGGCGTCAAGACAGTTCGCCAAATTATCACCCAACTCAAATTGGAGGATACAGTTTATGGAGTTGTTGGCGAACTCATCAAGGTGGAAGGCGTCTATCAGGGAGCTGTGGAGCGAGTGGCGGGTCACGCCATGTTTGACTTTATTGTCAAGGACGAACAGGCTGCCAGGTCTATTCTGGAGCACATGGCCAATATCCCTGATGCTGGCCGTGCAACCCTAATGCCGCTCAACAAAATGAATGCCCCCGAAAAAAAGTACCCAGACTCTCTTGATTGTTTTCCACTCATTTCCAAAGTTGAATGCGACGAGAAGTTACGCCCGGCTCTCAACCAAATCATTGGCAATGTGCTTGTTGTTCAATCGTTAGATGTAGCGCCTGTCTACTCCAAACGCGAAGGGTTCAAATGCGTGACTCTGGATGGAGATATTTATGAGTCTAGTGGTCTAATATCTGGTGGTTACAATGACAACTACAAGAAAAGAATGCTTCACGCCATTCAGGAGAAGGCCGATATTGAGCAAAAGTTAGCGGAGACTGATAACTTGCAGTTGCAAGCAATGACTGAAATGGCAGAGCTTGAAAAACGTACAACTGAGCTCGCCAACAAAGTCGCAACTACTGAAAACGCTTTGGCTAGAAGTTATCGCGAACTGAGCGAGCAAAAGAGAGCTCTTGAAACGTCCTATCTGAGCAGTACAGAATACCAGCACAATCTTCAGCAGTTATCGACGGAAATCGATGATACTCAAAATCAAATCCGTAAAACTGAAGGGACGATTTCTACTATCGAAAAGGAGCTGCAAAAACCGTTTGATGTCGATATCGTCGATCGTGAAAAGAGAATCCAGGAACTGAACGAGAATCTCCTTGTTTTGAAAGATGATGTTTTGATCATGACTGATCGTTACGATACTAAGAAGAACGCAACGGCCTCGATTCTCAATGAAATCTCAAGTAACAAGGCTAAGCTGTTCAATATCCAGTCTGAGCTTGATACCACAATGGCGGACGAGCTTAAGCAGCAACTGTCACACCTAAACTCTCAAAGTGAAAGACTGGAGAACAGCATTGCCAACCTGGACATGGCACCGGAGGCTGTTAGAGCCCAACATATTGTGGGAGAAATTCAAACAACTCGTGAAAGCCTAATGGAGCTCATGAAACTTCAAGATGATCTTGACACTGCAATTGCTAAGCACAAGGAGTCGATCTTGGTGGAGGAACCATTCATCAAACAACTTGAACTTCAGAAAGAAGAGCATGAACACCGAATCAATGAGCTGGGCATTCTCCCCGAAAAGGCATACAACAACAAGGAGCGTTTAGCAACGATCAAGAGGAAGCTGCAAGCGACCGACAAGAAGATTAAAGAGAAGTATCATTACGTCACCAACATGAGAGCAGATGAACAGTACGTGAAAGCATTGAACGATGAAAAGAATCTCGAGAAGCGCCGTCAAGAGCTTGGTGAAAGTGATGACGCCATCAGCTCACTTATCGAGAACCTCATTGAGCGAAAATCGGATGTGCTTGCCTCAACTTTCAAGCAGGTTTCAACTGTCTTTGAAAAGATTTTTGAACGTATATTCCCAGATGGCCACGGCAGCTTGAAGGTGCTGACTGGTCAGGAAAGGGCAGCGAGAGGCAGAAAGGCTGCTGGAATTGAGTCGTACACTGGAGTGGATTTCGACTTGTCGTTCACTTCGAAGAAGAAGGAAATGCAGGGCGTGAACCAATATTCAGGTGGCCAGCAAGCGCTGTGTGCTCTCGCTCTCATTTTTGCTCTCCAACAAAGCGATCCCGTTGGAATGTACATTTTTGACGAGGTGGACGCCAATCTCGACTCTGAGCACAAATCGTGCATTGCAGGTTTGATTGCTAGCCTTGCTGCAGGCGAATCCTTTATCGAAAACGCTGGTATCTCTTCCAAGAAGCAATTTATTTGCACTACATTTGGTGCGGAGTTGCTCGAAGCTGCCGATCGCTGCTTCCGTGTTGATCAGCACTTGCGTCAGTCATCTGTTAAAGAGATTGAGAGAGAAGACGCCATTCATTTTGTGAAAGAGAGAAGAGATTAGTCAAGAGAGGGATTCAATGGTTTATGAAAGAAATATAATCTATAAACAGATTGATTTTAGCGGTATGCTATGGCGCTACTTGGAAGGGCCACTAGCTGGCTGAGCTCGAGAAGGTGAATTCCAGAAAGTCATCATCCAAAGAAGGAAGATTTCTGCACGACTTGATGCAAAATTGACAATCAGCCAATTTTTTGCAAAGTCGCTTACTCATTGATCGTGGCACGCTACGTCATCGCAGACGTGTCGGTCGAGGTGCCAAGCCATTCCCAGTGGCTAAGCCCGCCCATGCCCAAGCAAGAACACCTCATTTCTTCTAAATCATTTGTCACATTGACACAGAGAAATATGGAGGTAGCAGTAGAGGAATGGCTCAAGGGCGGAAAGGTCCTGTTAGCATCGAAATCCCCGAGACGAAAGTACATCATGGAGCAGCAGCTGGGGATCAAGAACCTGACTGTGTTTCCATCGTCGTTCGCCGAGAACCTGGACAAACACAAGCTAGGGTCGTTTGACTATGCTCTGGAAACATCCAGACAGAAGGCTATCGACGTGTACCGCTCGGAAATCGATTCTGACAACCCGCCTGTACTGGTAATTGCAGCAGATACCGTCGTGGTGCTGGGCAATACTGTGATTGAAAAGCCGAGGTCGGCAGAGGATCACTTGCGTATTCTCAAGGCTCTGAAGAAGGCTGGTTCACACAAGGTTTTCACAGGTGTGACGGTTATGGCTCCTTTCAAGGCTCCTGTTGCTCCGGGGTACTCCATGAACACTGCTGTCGAAGAGACCAAGGTCATTTTTGATCAAAGCGTTAGCGATGCAGCACTAGAGCATTATGTAAAGACCGGCGAGGGCAACGACGCTGCTGGAGGCTACAAGATTCAGGCTCGGGGTGCCCAGCTGATCTCTCGCATCGAGGGAGATTATTATAATGTGATGGGTCTGCCAGTTAAGGCAACGCTTGATCTCATAAAGAAGACCATCTCTGAGGCGGACAACGACGATCCTGTTTTCGAGTCAGGAGAGGATGACTAGTCGACTATGTAGTTATTTATTCTTTCTTTAATAACAGTTAGCTAATACTGGGGTCTTCCGCAGGGCCCTCGGCTTGTCTGTCATCTTCCATTGTCGGCCAATCGGTCATCTACCGGATGCCACGGCTGAGTAAAGCTAGGCAGGGTCCATTGGCATGCACGTGTGCGGAACCACCGAAAGCCAATGAGCACGAGCCCACCCTAGTTTCTTATGTCGCGGTGTCACCTGCTAGAAATTGCCATCAAGCGCACCTGTCACGTTTCCAGCGTTTGACGTCTGATCCGCAGGAACCGAACCCTCCGCATGACAGTGCGCTACGGCTGTTGCTGTACGCCCCTCGTGTCTGGGCGGGCGTGTCTTCTGCCCATCCCTTTGTATTTTTCCGATAGGCTCCCAGGAATTACCGTGCTAGCCGGTCGTGGCAAAATGAAGCGATAAGCTGGCGCAGTGATGTGCGATATGTGGGCACACGCTACACAATGGGCAACCAACAAAAGTAGAGCCAGCTGCCCGCAATTGCGCTCTACCCCGCCGGCATCTAGTGCCATCATGCAGGCAATTTTGGCCTTCTTCCATAATCTACTACCCCTGTCTTGCACTGACCATGTGTGCTATGCTCAGGCAAATCGTGAGCTCGCACGGCTTTTACATAGGCTGGTTGCTCTCTACGGCGGTGGGGGTTTCCCGGTGTACAGGGACAAAAAGCCCCAGCGCGATCTCATTGGCCAATATCCAAAATTTCACAAACCTAACCCACATTTATCCCAAAATGTACTTCACATAAATACTGCTGTTCCCCCCGTCTCCACGAAGCCTTCTTTCCTGTAAGACATCAGCAAAAAATGGCTTTGTTTCCGTCCGCGTCCGCAGTTTCCGCTGCCTTCAATGGCAATGACTCCCGCAAGTACTGGATCTCCTCCGTCGTCGACGACGTCAAGAAGGAGGTTAAGAAGGACCTGCCCAAGAAGATTGAGCTTTTTTCTCCAGAGTACTACATTGCCTGCACCATTGGTGGTATTGCCGCCTGTGGTCCTACTCACGCTGCTGTGACCCCCCTTGATCTTGTAAAGTGCAGAAGACAGGTCAGCCCCGCTCTCTACTCTGGTAACTTCCAGGCCTGGAAGAGCATCATTGCTACTGAGGGCTTTGGTGGTATCTTCACCGGTTTCGGTGCCACCTTCATTGGTTACTCCTTCCAGGGTGCTGGTAAGTACGGTCTTTACGAGCTCTTCAAGAAGAAGTACTCTGACATTGTTGGTCCTGAGGCTGCTGACAAGTACAAGACTCTCATCTTCCTTGCCGGTTCTGCTTCTGCTGAGTTCTTCGCCGATATTCTTCTCTGCCCCTGGGAGGCCATTAAGGTCAAGACCCAGACCACCATTCCTCCTTTCGCTTCCTCCGTTTTCGATGGCTACAAGAAGCTGACCGCCGCCGAGGGTTTTGGCTCTCTCTACAAGGGTCTTGCTCCTCTTTGGGCTCGTCAGATCCCTTACACCATGGTTAAGTTCGCTACCTTTGAGAACATTGTCACTGCTATCTACGCCAACCTGCCCCACAAGAAGGAGGAGTACTCTCTTCTTGCCCAGACTGGTGTTTCCTTCCTTGGTGGCTACCTTGCTGGTATCTTCTGTGCTATTGTCTCTCACCCTGCTGATGTTATGGTTTCTAAGATTAACGCTGAGAAGGAGGCTACTGAGACTACTGGTGCTGCTATCTCTCGTATCTATGGCAGAATTGGTTTCGCTGGTCTCTGGAACGGTCTTCCTGTCAGAATTGTTATGATTGGTACTCTTACCGGTATGCAGTGGCTTCTGTACGACTCCTTCAAGGCCTTCGTCGGTCTTCCCACCACTGGTGCTAAGAAATAAGGAGTGTGATAGATATATAGTAAATGTACAGGGATATTACTCGCTACTTCTTGGTCTTGATTTTGTTTAGGCTGTTTCAGGCCCCTCCTTTCTACCATGGCCACCACGGCTCCTGAGGCTCCATCTGTCAATAGTCCCCAGTGCCTGAATCTTGCCAACTCCTGAGCTTCTAGAATGCTCGCTCCTCATTCGTGCTCATCTGCAAGCCCGTCACTCTCTTCGCCAACTGATCCCGCATAATCGGCACTAACTCTGTCCCGTGTCAGCTAACAGTCAGCAGATGGCGCAGGCGAAATTTCAAATAAACTCATCATAACTTATAACTGATTTTCTTCTCTAGAATTTTGCCACTTTCTTTGTGATTCTCATTGCTACAGTCTCTCCGATCATTCCGGTCCATTTTCTTCAGGCACTAGTCATTGTTCATGCAGTTCCAGAGTGGGGTTACCCTGTTAGCAATTAGGCTGCTCTCCCACGGGAACCTTGAGTCAGCAATTCTGGCAATCAGCATTTGTCGTTATCACTCATTTCCAATGATTTCTGCTAGTACCAAAGCCGTTGTCGACAATCTTATCAAGCAGTCCAAGGTGTACGTTGCTTCCAAGAGCTACTGCCCTTACTGCACCGCCACCAAAAACCTTCTCAAGTCCCTTGGTGTCTCTTACGAAGTCCAGGAGCTTGACCAGATTGCCGAGGGGGCAGACATTCAGGCTTACCTTGCTGAGACCACTGGTCAGAGAACTGTTCCTAATGTTTTCATCAATGGCAAGCACATTGGCGGTAACTCCGATCTGCAGGGTCTGAACAGCAGTGGTAAGTTGAAAGCTCTTCTTGCTTGAGTATATTTTTGGAGAATTGCCAATTAATTTAGACTATTTCGTATTTAATAAATTCTCATCAATATAAATACACATGGAAGAGGCGTCAATGCTGTTCACAAACGAGCGCAGCGAGCACTGAAGGACCTAAAGACCGAGACCAAAGCCATTCTAGATCAAGTCCCGAAAAAAATAGCCTCAGGTGAGATAGAGATGTAACCTACTGGCAAGACTGTAGAAGCCGATGGTCCGCTGGCAGCTCCAAGCATGTGCTCATGATAGCCAGCCGGCACGGCTGTGTGCCGCATGTCGCCATATACTCTCTCGCACGAGCTACCGAGACGCAGTTTTGGAGAGAGGGTCTAGTCAAAGTTGTAAACGAAGCATCGACATCGGCCAATCTGGCTGGGTGCCAAATTTATGGTTTCAAACACGCTGGACCAAGCTGAGCTCAGATCTGCAAGGTGAACCATCCATAGCAGCCACAAAGCGGCTGCAGGATCGGCGCAGATGGCAGGAACCTGTTAGCTGAGATGTTCCCTTAGAGCTTGTCGAGTGCCAGAGTATCATAGAGACTGTCTACTCGAATTTACGGCATCCAGCTTCACTAAAATTTAACGGCTTTGTAATGGGGCGCGTGGCTGGGACAGCGCCCGCCATTGCCCATCCCACACCCGTTGCAACATTGAAGAGGGCTAATGATTGATATTGTTTCTGAGTATCTACAAGCCTGGCATTATTGACACACTCACTTGCAGCTGTTAATTTCAGATTTCACTGGCCTATTCTCAGATGGTACGGGCAGGGAACGGCGGCTAGACTCCACCACCACCACAGCGCTAAGTAAGAGCTTTGATGAATACCTTTAAGAAGATATGTTTTATACGATGACTGAGATAATACGAGGTGGTGACAAAGGTTCAAGTAGATGATGTGCTTGCTTGGGTGTGCCTAGGTGATACCTACTATTGGACATGGCCTCTGCAGGCCGCCTAGACTGTGCTGGCACTAGGAAGATCCACTAGCAGAGGTTATCAGCTGTGACAAATAACTAGCTGAGATAAAGCAGGAGCCGAGATCAATCCCTTTGAAGCCCCTTTGGGCTCTGCCTTGAAGTCCCACTACCTCCTGCCACTCAGCATGAGTCAGTACTAGCTTGCAACACGTAGAATGATGTTCTTCTTCTCAGCATCGCTTGCTTTGTTTATCTCACTCTAGTCTGCTCGTACATGCGCGATCGCCGGCCTCAAAGCTTGCGGGCCGTACCTCTGATCCATCCGCCCTAGCCTGCGGAGTTGGCGCTTGCCGTTTTGGGACTTCTTCGCGATGAGGCTTGGACTTTCCATTTAGGGAGCTGAGAGCGACAGCTGGGGCCCAGATTCTATCTCAAACCTATAATAACAATAAATCAATTTACTCACAGCGCTTGTATGGTCCTTTCGACAACTGCCCGTCCGTAGCTGGTCACTGCAGTGAGTCCGGAGGGAAGAAGGCACCAAGCGTTTGCATGGTTTACAATGCCAGCTTTCCGTCTCGCTTTAGAGATGTAAAGTATCTATGGCAGGCTAAGGGTAGCACTGGGAGATAACTGCCAAACAGACTGGCACGCAAATTCGGTGTCTTGGCGCCTGGAAAAGCAAGCTCTCGTCAATTTTACAAACCGCGGTACATCGAGCTGCAGGCGGGCTAAAAAAACGGGGTTTTTTAGGACAAGAAAAGCCAAGATTGGTCAAGATTTCTAGGCAGATAAGCGCTAAAGCCCTGTCAAATTCTTGACGGGTCCAAAACGCCCAGGAGGGTGGCGAAGAGCAGGGTGGCAGTGCGTGGGCAGGGCAACGAACTGGTAACCAAAGGAGGAAATGGAGACCGAAGAAGGAGGGGAGACAACAAAGAAGAAAGTGGGCAAAGCAAGCTTCAATTGAGTTACAACTGCGATGCATCGAGCTGCAGGCGGGCTAAAATAACGGGGCTTTTTCTGATAAGAAAAGCCAAGATCGGTTAGACTCTCTTGGTAGGTAAGCGGCGAAGCTTTGCCAAATCCTCGTCAGGTCCATAAGGTCAAGAAAGTGGTTAAGAGCAGTGTGGCAGTAGGTAGGCTGGGCAACGAATTGATGTCCAAAAAGAGCGAAGAAAGAAGAAAAGAGTAAACAAAGGAGAGCAGAGGAGAACAGAGAGACCCCCCCGCTCAAAAAAAATATAAAAGACCCTCATATCTCCCTCCTTTTCTCCTTCTTCACTATCACTTTTCTCACTGTTCCACTCCGTTCACATCTCATCTTCCCCACACTCTACCTTGAAACACTTCCCCCATTTGGTAATCATCATCCCTAATGGTACGCATGTTTACACTTGATGCTGAACACAGCATTCCCTACTTTGGCAGCCGCCTTTCTACCTTCCGTCAGTTGACCAAGACTGTCGGCGCGCAGATTCTGGTCAACCCTGCGTTCGTTCTGCGCGCTGTCAGCGCAGATATTCTGGCAGATGACGTTGTTCGCGCAGTCTCCTCTCAAGTTATGAGCAGCCCCTTCTCAGTTGCTCTTGAAGTTGGCTTACACCCTGTGTCGGCTTTTTATGGCTCTGCTTCGCATGTGACCTCTATCATTGAGAATACCCTTATCCAGCCCAAAGATAAGGTGCATGCTATCTCTATTGCTAGAGGAACTACAGAGCCCGCTCCGGCCAAGCCTTCATTCACCCGTGAAGAGCCACTTTCTTTCGAGGATTTGATTGAAATCCTTGCTCGCAAGTTCCGCTTGGCATGCACTTACGTCAACGGATTGTTGTCTGGCATTTGGTCTACAAAGTCTACTTCTGAGCTGGATATCAGTGGCTTTGTTGACGTTGCAGCCTATTCCACTCAAACCGAGGCTGTCGCCTATGTTGACACCTCAGTAACCATCTCCACTTTTAGTGCTCTTGGGGTGGTTGCCGCAGCTCAATCAGTTGCAGAGCTTCCAGCCAGCTCTGCTGCCGAGCTGCCCTCATTGCCGTCCTCAGAGCTTCTTGAGACCGGAGATACTGTTGCTGTCGCTGGCGACTTCAACAGCTCTTCAGTCTACTCT
>JAKTYB010000096.1:0-44411 GCA_030561725.1 Grinbergsozyma bentonensis
CAGAGGACAGAGAGCCTCTGGTTCCCATTCCTTCCTGTTCCTTTTCTAAAGCAACCCGCATTGTTGCAGATATCAAACAGCCCATGTTTGCGCGATTGCTCTTGCGCACAGTCTAGTGATGTTAGGGCCCAACATCATAAGCTGTATGCGAGGAGCTACGTCACAAGCATGAATCTGTAAATAGATTTTCTGCAATGATGCGTCCGCTTTATTCCTCAATCCCCCAATTCTCCAGTTCTCAAATATCCCTAAATTATTTAATCATGTTACCGATAACACACTACCAATAGGTTCCAGGTTGTTGGGATTGGTTCACAGGTAAGCGAGCCATCGCGCAAATGATGTCAAAGCCTAGCAGAGTATAAACCGCTGTGTAATTGAAATAATACTAAGGCTTTATTTATGTCGATAATGATTCAGTTGCTCAACTGGCTAGTCCAACCTCATCGCGAAACACCCCCAAAATGGCAAGTGCGTAAATTGTGTGCTTGAAAGATTCAGGCAGGAATGAATCTCCACTCAGTCGCACGGAATAATCGAGGATGCAGAATCAAGAGTGAGTACTTTTATTCTAAATATTCCAGAAAATGGGACGCTCTAGAAAATAGTCCTGCATTAAATTGTACCTTAACCTCTCAATACTGGTATAAGTGATTTGGATAATGCCACTCTTAGGGAATTTGTAATAAGTGCCATGATAAGAATGTGTCACTCCGGTGCAGATCCCAGAGGTAATATTCGATGACAAAAAAGTGTGCCTGTTCACTTCTCTGCGGTTTTGAATCACAAGGTACTGTAAACGAATATTCGATACGCTTACAGCGTATCGAATATGTTGGTAGCTCAATTGTAGTCTGTCCCGTGAAGGAGAGATTGAAGGAAAGAAATATTCAAACTTAATTCTGCATTAATGTTGCAGCGAAAACTCCACTCCAAATTTTTACAGTGATAAAATACAGATTCTATAGATAGTAAGCAAAAGACACTTCATCATTTTTTCTGTACAGTGGACTGGTAGTGAATTTGCAACCAAGACTGGATCATGTGAGGCAAGATATTTCACAGCACTGCGGCCAGCTTCACACACGGGGGAGGAATTGTAAGGAGCGATCTTCTAAATCACTGATCGGGGTATGTAATTCCTCTATGTATTATTTCAATGAGTTTCTTATGGGTATAGGTGCGTTGTGACTCTTATTTCCTTCCTTCCAAATTTCAAAACATTGTCGCCAATCAAGATGAGATGGTGAAGTTTAGTAATAGTTTGAGAGTTGAAGGTGCCATAGCCATACGGCAATGTCTTAGAAGAGAAAGATTGGGAGACTTTCTTCAGTAGTGATAGTAATTTTTGTTGAATGTTCTTCCAAAGCCATCTGCTTCACCTTCGCGACCACCTTGCTCCAAACAGAATTCCATTCTACGACTGTTGCACTTGGCGGGCCATCGATTGCCTTCCTATTTGGGATATTCCAAATTTACATTGACACAAATTTCAACAGAAGCTGAGAATCCACCCGCAAGAGCTCAGCATGTCGGTAGCCCCAATACTCTCCTCCGACACCGGCTTTTCTAAGGTTGAACAGCAAACTCGTTCTGATGCTCTCTCTGACTCTGAACTTCTAGTCAAATATGGCCTACGTGAAACCGCAGATCTTATCATGGCTGCCGACTACAAAATTGTGGGTTTGCAGTTTCCAGATGCTCTCATCCCTGACTCAGTTGCTATTTATTCTATTCTGTCGAAGCTATGCCCTGCTAAATTTGTCATAATGGCTGACACTTCATATTCAGGATGCTGTGTAGATGAGGTTGCTGCTGAGCATTTCAAGGCTGACGCTGTAGTGCACTTTGGACATGCCTGTTTGAGTCCTGTACGGAACATTCCAGTAATATTTTCTGTAGGGGATGTGGCTGTTGACTGCAGTGCTCTGCAAACCAAGTTTAGAGCCCAGTTCGATCCCGAGGATTATGTGCTGATAGCAGCGGACTTGGCTCTTTCCAGAGCCATTTTGCAGCTCTACGAGTCTATGAAATCAGAGTATAAACATTTGGAAATTGCCTGGCCAAAGACAAACTCTCCTATTGTTCCTCAGCTCCCAGAACCTTCAAGCTCCATCGCTATAAAATCCGCCCCATCTGATTCCTCTAATGAGAACAGCAGATTCCCGTCTCGTACTCTTCCCACTATCGACCCTGCGTCATACAATGTTCTTTATATTTCTGAAGCCGACGAAACCTCATCCCCATCTCTCATTCTGCATCTCCAGTCCACCTATCGGTCAATTACTATTTTTAACAGTCAGCTCGAAGAAGTTTCTTCGCGATCAGCCCTCATGCGGAGATACCGCTACATGACAGAGGCACGATCGGCTTCAACTATCGGAGTTCTTGTCAATACTCTCTCCATGGAAAAGGTTCTTCAAGTTATGAAATCTGTCCAGCAATGGATCACGCAGGCGGATAAAAAATTCTACACGTTTGTCGTTGGCAAGCCTAATGTCCCGAAACTTGCCAACTTTGATGTGATCGATGTTTGGGTTGTTCTCGGCTGCCCCCTTGGTGGAATTCCTGTTGATTCCAGCGAGTTTTACCGCCCTATTATCACACCTTATGAGCTTCATCTTGCGCTTCAGCCCGAGCACAGTTGGACAGGGCTTTGGCCTATCGATTTCAATTCGGCTCTTGATTTGGAGCCAATCAACGCTCCTGAGTTTGATGATGAGGAAGATGCTCCAGAGTTCGATCTTATTACTGGTAAACTTATTTACTCACGGCCAATGCGTAAGCTCAAGCACATTGAAGCCGAGGTAGAGGATTCAGCGAGCTCAGCCCTGACATATACAGCCGGTTCTGAGCTCATGATTCGAGGTACCGTGTCCACAGCAGCCAATCACCTCGCCACAAAGCTGTCCTGGACAGGTCTTGGGTCTGAGCACCACCAGGACAACGACAATGAGTTCGCTGCGCTAGAAAAGGGCAGATCTGGCATCGCCAGAGACTATTCTCACGAATAAATGAAGCTAGCATATAATATTGTAGATTTTTTTTTTATCTTGATGCTTTCCTGTTTCTTTGAATGAACACAGGAATCCGCTTAGGCTTTCGAACGACCGAAGTCTGTGCAGTAGGTGCAGTTTCAAACATATCAGCTGTCGAAGCAGGTCTATTGCCTGCCGTTTCTTTGATCCTGAATCTATCAAGTTTGCCATGAGGACTCGTTGGCTTGGAAGATGCCTCCGCAAGAGCAACAGGAAAGCTTGTACTTGATAGCTTCGGAGAGCTGTGGCGGATGGTACTCAAATTTGCCCTATCATCCCTAACTGATGTATGTTGTCCATTATTATCAATGATCAGGTCAGATTGAGCACTTTCTGGGGTTTGTGATATGCTCTGGTTTCTATCACCGTCGGATTTTGGAGAATTGCGCCGTTTCCTTGCATCGCCAAAATCATTGCGGCTTTTATTTGTCAAATTCTCTTGCGAGTTGTCTCGTTCCGCCATAGCGACACCATGAGCCCTAGGCTGGGTTGAAAAGGGAGGCAAACCAACGCTGTTCGTGAGTTCTGCCTCGCCATGAACAGAACTGTCCGGTTTACTGGACAGTTCGTCATTCGACATCGGATAATTATTGACCGTTAGCAAGTTCGTACCAGATCTAGAATCGATATCAAACCCCTGTTCCGAGTCACTCTTTTGTTTTTTGGCATGCTCTGGAATCGCTTTCTTAGTAAATGGTCTCTTCTTCGCATTTCCCTGTGCATCTCCCCTTATAGGTTTGTTCTCTAACCTCGCTGCTAGCAACCAATTGAATGCCGGCGAAGAATTGGCGTTCATAAGACAGTGCCTATCGAAGGCATTATTTATCATGCGGTGCCACAACCCATCAGAAATCAGTGTTGGGCCACTGCCAAAAATCCATAAGGAACTTTTTGCCCTCGTTAAGGCGACATTCAGACGACGGCGATCGGATAGGAAACCGATAGATGATCCCTTCCGCCTTTTAGACGCCGTATAATCTGATCTCACACAGCTGAAGATGATAATTGTCTTTTCCTGGCCCTGGAACCCATCCACTGATTGTACAGAAATACTCTCTGCAACTGAGCGAGGGAATGAATATCTCAGCATTCTCCGTATCAAGTTTACTTGCCCTCTGTAAGGGGAAATGATACCCATCTGGCTTGCTAGATCTTTCTCGGCCGGCGAGTATTTATCCAAGAAAGCCTTCACTTTATCCACAATGCATTGCGCCTCACTTTCGTTTTCAAACGAAGTTCCAGAGATTCTATGCACACCATGAACATTAGTAAATGAAAAGGGCGGATACTCTTTCCCATTATCATGCCAAACTCTACTCGTTTGCTCATTGACACCTAGGCCGGTCTTCAACTTTCCATTGTAAAACTCATCTGCCGGAAATTTGCAGATCTCATCGTTCATTCGATATTGGGTATCAAGCAAAATCACTCTTGAAGCATTGTTTTCGAACATTCGCACAAACAATGCTTTATCGTAGCCAGCTGACTTCGATTCCGGGGATAAAACAGTAGGAGGCAGCTGCTGTGGGTCTCCCACAAGTATGCACTTTTTACAGCCGTACCTGAGTGGAATGAGTGCGGCCGGCTCCGTACACTGGCCTGCCTCATCTATCAAGACAGTATCAAAGATACGTTGAGCTTGCTGTAAGGTGCCATGGCTGGAACCCGATAGCGTACAACAAACAATGTTGGCCTCTCCAACTAATCGATTTGATTCCGATTGTCTCTTGAAATCATTGCTTCTCAAACTAGTTCTTTTTTCGTTCTCCAATTCTTCCAATTTGGATCGGACTTCACGTAGCTTTTTAGAAATTGATTGTCGCTGTCGTTGAATATCATCCAATTCTACCTTCGAATGCACACTTTCCTCTTGTTCAGCTTTCAGTTCTGACAAGGTCTTTTGATAGTTCGTAGCCGCATCCAGTAGCTCTTTGCTTCGATCCGTCTGTTTAATTGTGGTGTTTTCGTTCACAATGCCGTCCAACTGCCTCTCTAGATACAGACTCTCTACCAGGGGGTTCGCCGTATCAAGCTTGCCAAGTCTAACAACTCGCGGCCCATTTGAAGAGTTCGGATTCATAGTATTTTTGATCCTCAGCACTATCTCGTCAATAGCAGCATTACTGGGGGCACAAACAAGAATGCGAGCGTTCTGACCTGAAGGTCCTCCACGTTTCTCCAAAAAAGCATTGATAATGCTCAATATAGTTTTGGTTTTTCCTGTTCCAGGAGGGCCCTGAATAAGAAGAAATCCATCCTGGTTGTCGGTTGCACTTGCGACTGCCTTAGCTTGAGAACCATTTAGTCCATACTTTGACTCATAATGCAAGTAATTTGTAGGGGGAAGAAAAAGAGCTGGGCTTCCTTCTAAAACTTCCTGAATGAGATTCAAGTGTCTTGCAGAGAGGAGGCCAACATATTCGCGCTCAAATGAAACTAGGCTGAGCAACTTCAGCCCAAACATTCGAGAATTCGGTCTCATAAATTCACTTGGCGGATTCAGACACCTGAAAGAGATGTCTACGTGTTTGGTCATCGAAAGTTTGCTAACCCATGCCAGCAGCGTCGTTCCTTTCTCACTGGGCATAGCGGGACGCTGATCATGTGATTCTGGAAGGGTGAAAACAACTAGATCACTTTTGTTCAGTCCACTGACGTCAAAGTCCGCCCGATCGATTGTGCAATGAAATGTAGAGAAAGAATCAACCTTCGACACTTTACCAATATAAAATTCAAACGGTCGGCTTTTAAATTCTTCGTTGTTGGGATTTCTGGTGGCAGACATCGCACTGTACACCTCCATCAGTAACGCCGGAAGATACATATCTTGATACTTGTCCGCATTAGCATAACTGGAAATTAACGGCTTCAAACGCTTGAGAGAAGGGCAGGCATCAGAGAAATAGTTCCAGGTAAGAACTTCCTTCCAGAGGCCATCGACCGTGAGTTTGCGAATTGCATCAATTTTCTTCCTCTGGAGTTTAAGTCTGTCTTCTTCATTCATCACACTGGACTTTGACTGAAGACCACTGCGCACTGGAACAGCTGATTGCTGGGTCGCAGAACGGGGCATGGCCAGATCCGATAAAGAGTACGGAATTTCCTCTTCAGAATCATCAGAACCGCCTCCTCGAGTTGCTCTTTCGAGTTCTAGTTGCTTTTGCTTAGCCTTACGCTCCTCAATTTCTCTCGCACGCGCGCTGGTATTGAACCCCGCAGCACGAGCTTCGTGAGGCACGGGCTGAGATCGGGGATTGAATCCTGGTGCACGAGTTCCATGAGGCACTGGCTGTGCACGAGGCACAGAAACATTCCCTCGCTTAAGTTCAGCTTCCATCCTGATCTTTTCAAGAGTCGATAAGCCTGGTGTTGCTACCGTCTGTTCTCCGGAAAGCATGCTCCTCTTCGGAGCAGGCATCACGGTCGACCTTCCAAAAAAAGACGTAATGGACTTCTGCAAACCAGGGGTTTGACCCGAAAGAGAAGAACTTTTCCAAGTTGATGATTTAGCTGACGCGGGCAGAGAGCTATCCACAGGTGATGAGGTAGTAATTTGCTTTGCCGTATTTAATTTCCGGGTACCGTCTCTGACTGCCTGAGCTTCTTCAAGTAATGAAGACTGATCATCATCTTGAAACAGGCTAGAAGCATCCATCAAACGGGCAAGCATATCTGTGGTCAACTTATTGTTGAATCCAGAACTTTTCCGAGAAAGTCCCGCCAACTCTTGCTTCACCCAGGACTGCAAGCGGGAGCTAGGCGCAAGAAGTTGAAATACTTTTTCAGTTGTTATCGTGCAAATTGCCAGCAGGGTCATATCAGCCAATCTGAACAGTTTAAACAATGAGTGGAGGGTGTCCTCAACCGATTTGTAGAGAGAGGTCATTGCAGATGGTGATGCTGCAACAGAAAAACTCTCAAATAGATCAATCAACTCCCCGCAGTATTCGAGTGAGTCCTTGAGTGTCTCGAACATGCCATCCTTCACATATCTTACTGCCCAGGCTTGAGCGTGGCTAAAAAGAAGGTGCTGCAGAGCCCACTGCGATCGCCAAAACCTGACAACAAGCGATTCTTCATCACATGTACCAGGCTCGGGTGATATAGTTCCCGTGGCCAGGTTGAACCACAGGTCAGCAGACGATCTACCGACTTTGATGGCCTCAGGAACAAGGCTGTAAAATGACCACTGAACGATTTGATCAACAGACGAAGTTACAGTTTCAATCATTTGCTCTGGATTTTTGGCACTCGTCTTTTCAATCCACTCTTTTAGAGTTTCTGCAGAACTGGAACAACAGAGAAGATCTACTGCCGGGTCTCTAAGTTTACTTGTAGGTGATAAAGCGCAGAGAAATACGTTCATACGGCGGTGATTGTCTTGAAATATTTGTGCTAGGTTCTCTGGGTCAGAGGCACGCACCGCCCAAAGAAATTTGCCTAGGTTGTTGAGAATCGAATCCACATAAAGGGCGGGGGCAAGTGCCGCAGCTTCGGATCTAGTAGGAGCGCTTGGAAGAAGAGCTGCAAGATGAATTGCATCCAGTACAGCAAACAGGTTATCTTGATGAAGCGAAAAGGATTCGGGAAGGATCTGAAGCAAAGAAGCTTTGTTTTGCGAGAAGGAGGGGGGCAGAAAAACACTAACATCGCGCTTGTGAACACTATCCGAATGTTGGGGCGTCGCAAGAAATATATCAACCGCTAACGAAATAGAAAGGTAGGGAGCCAAAAGAGAATTTGACAATTGTGCAGGCGTGTTCGCCAAAGATGAGACAACAGCCATTTTCGAGCGAATGCTGTCCATCAATTTCCAGCTATCATTAAAACTGACGTAATTAGTCGGATCAACAGTACAGAATCTTTGATCGCCGAAGAACTTACCACGAAGAGCAATGCTGAAAAGAAGGCTGCCAAACGCAGTCATGGCAGATTTTGAGGAGGGTTCAATAACGCTTCTTTCAAGAAGGCAAGAAATAAGATAGAGAAATCGGTCATAAACTTGGGTATCATGCGGATCAGTACTCCAATTAGCCCTCGCCATCCAGTTCACTGCCCCAGACTGAAGTGCGGGACCTCCCCCCGACAAATACTGGTCATCATAACTCGATACATCATGCTGTATAGGCATTGAAAAAAAGTTCAGGTTTTCGAGAAAAGCATCAAGAAGCTCTTTGGCGGTTGTCTGGCTCCTAGCTTCGCTGAGCCTTTCAGTAGAGAGCATACCAAAAAGCTTTCCTCGGAGTTCAAGAAGAATAGGGGCCGTTTGTGGGGGCTGGGCTTTGAAGAGGCTGACAAGGGGGGCAGAGGTTGCAATTTCAAAAAGCAAATCTGCCAAAACAGAAACCTGAGAGGCATCATCTACTTTGAATTTGGACAGATTGGAAAGAATCCAGTAGACATTGTGGAGAAAGCAAAGAGAGTCAATATAACCACCTTTTAGTTGAGAAACCGACAAATGTTTAGTCAGCGTTTCTTGAAATAGAGTGTCTGACGGCATGGTCTTCTTAACAATCCCCTCAATGGTTAGTCTGGCAATGCCATGGAGAGTTGGGGAACTGTGAAAAAAGTGAGCAATGTGTCCCGAGTTGAGATTATCGTAAAAGGCCGGATTTTCAAATACTTTAGGCAGAAGTCTCACATAGGCATCAAAGAGTCCATAACTAGGATCCAATGAGAGCCAAGGGCATGTGAAACACTCGTAGATGGCCACAGTTTGCAGATCGGTGATATCTGTGCCCATTTGAGCTTCCTCAAGAACCTTTTTAAGACGAGAAACGTTCCAGTCATCATAATAGTCCATCAGACCCCTAACAACTTCTGGAGACTTTTTCAAGTCACGCTCCAGGTGAATCATGTGTCTCTTCAAAGCAATGTGGAAAGTTCGGGCACATTCTGTACACATAGAAATGTAGAATACGAGCCTTGTCGAAAAGTCGTCGTTCAGACTATTGATCAGAAAGCACTGTTCTGTAAGAGCACAGATGACATCATTACAGAGCCAATGAATCTCCTTGGGTAGAGAAAGCAAGATTTCTGCCCCCAGAGTCACGAGTTGCTTCGCGATTCGTCCGTTATTTGGCTGGGCAGTGATCTCGCCACAAAGAATAGTCATTTTTTCGTAGCGCTTGACTTGTTCCTCGGTTTCTTCTGGGGAGAGAAACTTTTCGATGTGAGCTTTGAAGATTTCTAATTTGGCCATGCTGATGAACATATCCGCAGGTTGCTTGACTGAAGTATCAGCAAGAGCGGCAGCTGCACACTGAGTTGAAAGTGAGTTGATGTGTGTGGAGTTCGCGTAGGGAGCAGAAGATAAAGAAGGCTGGCAAATCAAAGAACTTTTCTTCGGACTCTTTTCCAGTCGACTCATTGTTTCTGGGACCAGCGCAGGCGTAAATTGTGAAGTAGTTTGGACTTCACCAGCCAGCGAGGGGAGAGGCTCTTGTTGCCGAGAATCAGCCAGGGCCAAATCACTTTTCGCCCCTGAAATACCTTCTGCAGCCATTTGATGCTGCTGCGGCGGCAGATCTGGCATGGTGGGGCACAGAGAGAACTGACTTGTACCTTTTTTTTTGTTGAAGCTCGGTAAGGCAGGGCCCTGAAATGGAGCTACCGGCACAACTGATTAGTGGAGAAAAAACGAGTGAGGTCGTCCAGTCACAGAGCGTGTAGGCAGTGGAGAAGTAAGGCGCAGAGGATGAAGAGTGGGAAAAATAACTAGGAGATCGATGGCTGTGATTCAACAGAAATTTAAGCCAAATCTTAATTTCTCTACTAATATTTCATCCAGTCTTGAACCGCCGCTTGGCGTGACTGGTCGCGTACTAAACGCATCTGCGCATTACCGTGGGAGCGGCAACAGTGAAACAGCCCCTGCAGAATAGATGCGATGATACATGGTAAAAACAGCGTCGACTGAGATATAAAGATGAAGAACATGAAATTTCTATGTAGATAGGTAGATATTCCGGGTGGGTGTCTTTTTTTCAATGCCGTTTATCTGAAAGGCAAGGCCATACGTCCTTTAATTGTACGTGTGATGCATTTCCCAGCTCCCCTTTAGACAACGCGCTTCGCAACTGCTCCTTCAACGAGCGCGACACATGGCCAGGCCTGCAATCAGCTTAACTACCGTTCAACTTGAAGTCTTAACGCATTAATGAAAATTGTTAACCGTATTTGTTAAGTGCGTTCTCATCCCTGTTTTTTTCTGACTTTATCTGGCATTGAGCCTGTCTGCAACAAAGATAACTGAGTTCAGTCCTATTAGACTGTAGGGAAGTCCCAAACTCCACACCCCGCTCTATTCCCCGGTTCCGATGATCACTGCTTGAATGCTACACCAAAGCTAGAGCGTCGGTCATTGACCTTTTACGGTGGCCTCTCGTGTCTGGAAGTATGGCATATCCCATTGGGCATGCAACGCATGTCCCAATCGACGTTGCATGCCCCAATAGATATGCAGTGTAAAGAAATCCCGAAGGCAACAAAACCCACACTCCACACTACCCACCAACAGTGGTGAATACTCACCACTCTGAATCCTGCAAAAGCTCAAGTCTCCTCTTGGTATCAAGAAGTTACCTGAGTCCGTAGGCCTCACCTAAAACAGCTGTGAAGCGCTCGTGCGCTTCACATGTCAATTTTCCAAGAAAATGTATTTAAAGTCAGAAGACTATAACGAATTCCTATAGAACATGCTGACCTTGTGTGTTGACGTATCGAACGTCGGTAAGTGACCTTCACATTGGTTCTCGTGCCTGGTAATATGTCAATTTTCCGGAAAAAAAAGCAAAAATTGTGCTGTAACTTGATATAACTAACTAGTTGATATTACAAAAAAAGAGTTACAATGGCCGAGTGGTTAAGGCGATTCCCTGCTATTTGTAGTTCAGGAATTGGGTTATGCCCGCGCAGGTTCGAATCCTGTTTGTAACGATTTTTTTTGGTCACTTTTTCACGTTTTCTAGAGATATGGAAATCCAGTAAATGCTGGACAAAAAGGTCCCAATGGCGATTTTGGATACGTCGACTTGAATTTCTCGATTTTTTTTCGCTGTGCTGCTACCTGGGTTGGCGTTGTCCTTCGAGGCACGGTGAAAGGCTCAACTCAGACGATCGGCTGTCTAGCTAAATGAAACAGGACCTGCTATCGCCTCCCCTCAATATGGTGCCAGTCGGCCAGCTTGTCTGTCTCACGAAGATCCATTTACCCGCTTGGCGAGCAGAAGTGTCTTGCTGTAGTCGGATCGAGATCCGGCTCTTTTCCGATGCAATATCGGATAAGATATCTCACAAGATGGGGAAGGCAGGATGCTTCAACTTTCAGTGCGGGGTAGATTACTCGGAATTAGCGCCGAACTACATCCGAGCTTATTTTGAACGTGGGATTTTGCTGTCTGCCAAAATCGCGCCCGGCATGCTTGCACCAGTATGGCTCGTAGGGGAAGTTTTCCGCGGGGGCACAGGTGATAGTGATCCCTTATTTGGGTCCCGTTGCGACAGACGCCGACATCGGTCAGACACAGACAGAGGCTATGAGCAGACTCAGGTAGACATTGGAAGTGAGCAAGAAATAGAGGCAATTATAGTACAACGAGCTGGCGACTGCCCGCTCCATGTATAGCTTACCATGCTATCTCGATTCTCGGAGTTTCGGAACCGAATGGCACGGCTATCACCAGGTGACTCTATACGGATTAATTGCTGTGGGTGGGGGCACTGTAACGGCGAGGGTTCGGTTAGCTGACTTTGGTGGATGTCTTTGCTGTGCATAAGACGACATCTGCTACAAAGCTGTGAATGGTGTCTCGAGCTCGCAAGTAATCTCCTTGATTCCGAATCTGCAGTACCTGAAGACCCTGCTCTGACGACATTGCCCTTGACTCCCGCCAGGGCACAAAAAAAAAAATTATCCCGATAGGCTCGGAGTCCTAAATGAGCTTGTTTGCCCTGCACAATCACGGCAGACATGAATGGCTGTGGCTGCACAAGGAAAAATGAAGGGCAGTATAAATATTGCCGTGCGCCCACCTAGCTTCCAGATGATTTATTTCCAATGAAAGTATGTCAGACGCAGCACCAGATGTAGTCTCTCTAGAGAAAAAGAATTCTTCTCAGAATCCAGCTGACGATCGCTCCAGCGATAGGGGTAGCACGTCTTCGGGAAGCAATGAGCATCACGAGGACCCAGAACCCCTTACCGGAGACAACTTTCCCGGAATACTGGGAGATCATATGGCATATGCTCCTTCTGGAGGTGATGGCGATATTGTCTCCCGAATTGAGTCAACGGCTTCTACGGCTGCGGGTTCCGCCCTGTTTCGCCTTGATTCCAACATGGAACGCTATCAACGCTTCACGGATTTACAGCGCAGACTCATGATTTGTATTATTGGTTTCTCAACCTTTCAGGTCCCCTTCTCGACCACGTCCTTTCTTCCCTGCGTGCCTGAAATGGCAGCCTCATTTGGTGCATCGCAGGAGCTTGTCACGGCGACCAACGGTATTGCGTCCATTTTCATGGCACTATCTCCTCTACTGTTTGGTCCGCTGACTGAGGTATATGGTCGGAGACCGCTCATGATTGCCTGCTCCTGCCTGTTTTCCGTCGCCTCTTTAGCCGTGGCTCTGGCGCCCAATGTGGCTGCCTTTTGTATCTTTCGCTGTCTCGCTTTCCTTGGTGGAGTCTCCTTCTTTAGCATTGGTTCATCAATTCTTGGCGATATCTACCCTCCGGCTGAGCGTGGCAAGGCCATGGCATGGATGCTTTTTGGCTCCCAGTTTGGCCCAGGCCTAGGACCTATCGTTGGTGGTCTTATTGTCACTTACCGTCCTTGGCGGATTCTGTACTGGGTGCAGTTTGCTATGGCACTTAGCATGTTACCAGTCTACATCTTTTTTCTGCCGGAAACAGCCCATGAGACGCTGGCCGAAAAGATACGCGAAAAGACCGGTAAGCGATTTGTATGGGTGTGGTTTAACCCCTGGCGGGTCATACGTCTTTTTAAACACCCATCTCTTGCCATGCTTGCTGTAATGAGTACATCTCTTATGTGGGGAATGTATCTACAGCTAGTTCCGATTCGTCAGATCATGGATCCTCGCTTTCATCTTACTACGCCAATCCAAGGCTCATTATTCTATCTGGCACCGTCAAGTGGATATCTTGCAGGAACAATACTTGGAGGTCGTATCGCCAATTCTATTGTTCAAAAGTGGATGAAAAAACGTGGTCGGCGTGTCCCGGAGGATCGAATTCGCTCTGTCCAGATTCCCCTCGGCATTGTACTGCCCGTGTCCATCCTCGTCTACGGCTGGTGTATGGAGTACGGCAAGGGTGGGTACGCTATTCCCATTATCTGTTTGTTTCTGCTTGGTACTTGTCAGACTCTGTCGTTTAGCTGTATCAACCCGTGCTGTATCGACTCGGTGCCGAACGAGGCTGCCAGTGCTATTGCTGGAAACTACTCTATCCGCTACGTTTCTGCGGCTGTTTCTACCACAGTTTGTTTGCCAATGATCAAAGCTATGGGAATCGGGTGGTGCTCGGTTATTGCCGCTGCGTACTACCTCTTTGCTATTGCTTGTGCTGAGACTCTTATTCACCGAGGTGAGAAGATCCGTGGCTGGTACAATGAAAGAGAACGGACGAAAGCCAAGGAAAGAGCCACAAAGAAGATTGCAAAGGAGAAGGAGCGTTCTCAAGTTTAGTATTTTATAATTAATGTATTTATTTGCGACATGTTTGGAGGAGATTCTTTTTTCCATTATTGTCCACTCGATCTCTATACTGCTTATACTCACTTCTTTTTGGCTTCTGCCACTGATGAGTCCAGCTTCCGAGCGAGGTTGCATCCCAGTAATAACTTGGAATCCATCTAGCTAATAGCTCGATCAAACTTCTCTGGTGTTCTACTCACACCTCCCCGAATACTTTTTTCTGAGTCGCTAATCCTCGTCGCCACTTACGAGCGGGGCAACGCCCCACCTCCATGGTGGCAGTCGCCTCGCTTGAACCACCGCCACAGGCAATATAAAACTATCCCTCAGCCCATCCACTGGCCTTCAGGTCCTTAAAATGGACTACTCAACAATTCGAGGCACTTTGAGCGGGCCGAACTCTTCCGTATCCGTGAACCATCGTTCCCTTATTACCAGAACTCTCACTAAATATCCCGTCGACTATGCCTTGTATAGGGAGCTGATTCAGAATTCCGCCGACGCCAATGCCAAAGAAGTCAACATCTGCTTTTCTTCTTCAGAGGAAATTAGCGCCACAAGCTTGAGAACGGCTGAAATCTCTCGTTTAACAGTGAAAAATGACGGCTTTGTGTTCCGAGATCAAGATTGGGCTCGCCTGGCGGAAATTGCGAAGGGCAACCCTGATGAGTCCAAGATTGGAGCGTTTGGTGTTGGATTTTACTCGGTGTTTGAGCTCACTGATGAGCCTCTAGTCCATTCAGGCGATACTCTAGTTGCCTTTTATTATCAAGGTGACCAACTCATGTATAAAAAACAGCAGGTCGAACGTTCTGAATGGACAGTGATCGATCTTCCTTACTCGAAATCCGGCGGTCTACTTCCTGATCTCAAACAGTTCACTCAGTTTCTGACCCAGTCTTTTATGCTGCTACCACTTGAGGCGTTGGTTCTCAAAATCAATGATTTGGAGCTGCTGCGGCTGACAAAAACGCGTGGGCTTGACCAGCCACTTGTTGCACCGCAGCAAAACATCAATCTACATTCCCCAAGTGGTTTTTTGACTCTCGCAGGCATCTCTACTGCACACCATCGTGTCTCCGTCAGGTTTCTTAATGCAACACAATCCGAGGCCGGTCTTAAAGCTGGTCTCTTGAGTTTTGGCAAAAGGCTCATGTCTCTATCTCTTAATTCGGAGAATCCATCTGAATACACGGAGATCTCCTGTCAATTTCGCAGAGTCACAGCCACTGCCGCTGTATCCGTCCCATCTTCTTTTGCCCGTAAAATGAAGGAAACTGTGATGAAACCACCTCCAAAGTCCACTCAAATCACAATGCTGGAGCGCTCCGTTGACGATAAAAATGCCTCTGATGGAGATCAGAAAATGCTTCAGTATGTCTTTCCACAAGACGCCGACGAAGCTAAAATCTTCATTGGTTTTCCGACGAAACAATCCACTGGCATGATGTCACACATTGCTCTTGCTCAGATTATCCCCACCATGGAGCGCACCGCTGTAGATATGTCAAACGCATTTGTGAAGGATTGGAATGAGCAACTTCTCTACATGGCAGGTGTTGTGGGCAGAATTTTATACGAAGCAGAACTGGCTAACATATACGCCGGCAAGGCCGCTGATAACAAAGTGCTGGATGAGTCCTGCTCATTTCTTCTTGGTAGATATGCCTTCCATCGCTCCACACCAGATGTCAATGTAGGTCGCTGGATCGCCTCGGGCTTCTGGAGATGCTCTAACACTATTCTACTACCTTCTACCAATGGCGCGTTACGCTCTGATAAAGTTCGCATTGCTGGATCAGCGTCGTTTGTTAAGTCCGTGCCGACGGTTCCTATTCTTCATGAGTCGTCGGAGCTAATACAGACAGGCAGTGTAGTGGAGATGATCACTGGCGTTAGTGAAAAGGATGTCCTCATAGAGGTCCGCAGTAGAACGTTGGATGGCAAAGATTTCAGCAATCTCCTATCCTGGCTTGCCGTTCGTCCTGAGTCTCCTTTAATCAAACAGATCGTCAGAGAGACAAAGCTTCAGGATGGCGAAAATAAAATCATTGACCTTGCAAATATCACCCACTACGAACCTAGCGAAGGTTTTGGTAGATCATTGGACCTTCCTCCCTTTTCACTGCCGGCGCAGTACGCCTCTCACGCTTCCATGCATTTTCTAGAAAATATTGGTGTCAAACGGTTGACTTGGAACAACTACATCCATTGGGCAATCACTTCAAAGGTACCATTTGAGTCCTGGAATAAAATTCTCCAAGCTTTGGACGCCATCTTTTTTTTCTCGCTATCTACTTCTGAAAGATCGGATCTGGTCTCAATGCTCAGAGACACAGAATGCATATCGACTCAACACGGCTTTGTTTCACCTGGAGAAGCATACATCACCAGAATCAATTTATTTCCTGATCTTCCAGTTGCGACAGAGGACATGATTTCCCGAAAGTTGCTAGTTAGTCTAGGGGTGCGGGAGTCGGTAGACATGGCGTTAGTAATGACTCTCATGGCAAAGAATGAGCTGAAATGGTCAACAAAAGAAGTCGTCAGCTATCTCACTGAAAATCAGTCGAAGCTGAAAAGATCCGATTGGGATTTACTCAAGACTGGAGCTTTTTTTGAAGACTCTGAGGGCCACAGAAGACCTTTACATGAATTATATGCCCCCAACGATCAGCTGGAACACCTAGGGTTTAAAGTTCTCAAGTGGTCTCTCTGGCATAAATCATCTAGGGAAGCAATTCTGCTTCTGAATCTCGGTCTGAAAAAACACCCTACAGAAATGGAGGTTCTGGGCAAAACCACAACATATGCGCTACGGTACTTTGTTGACAACTATGATGAAAACAAATACAGCTTCAAAGCCGTAAAAAACACTACTCTGAAGCTTGTTCCTTGCATCGACAAAAAGCCTTATTCCCCTCTTAGTTGTTATCGGGAGCCGCAATCTGCCCTATTCGGCTACCCAGTAGTTGAGCCTTGGTTGGCCGAGAATTGTTGGAAGCTTGGTGTACAAACCGAGCCTTCTCTTAACCTTGTCTGTCTCAAAGTTGTCAGTAAACCACCCTCTGTTCAAGAGGCTGAGAAGGTGTTTGAGTATCTTGCAGCCAGAATCGCTAAACTTTCCCAAACAGATCGTAGCCTATTTTCTTCCAAACAATTCATTCCAAAACTCGTATCCGATGGAGTGACAACCACTACAAGATATTTTGCTCCCGACCGCGTGTTCTTGTCAAAACCGTCGATGTCTCGAAGCTTCTATGATAGTTTCTTTGACTTTGTCACATTTTCGAGCGCTGCTACCAGCTTTCTCACCGCGGTGGGTGTTCGGTTCAGGCCTGAGATTGATCAGGTAGCTGAAGCGGCTGCAGATAATCCAACAGCAATCTTGGAGCTTGCAGGCAGCTACAAAAGGTATGAGACATTACTGAAACTAATATTTGAAAATATCGAGAGGATTGCTGACGAAAAACCTGCTGTTATTGGGAAAATGAAGAAGTCCGCATTCTTGGTCGGCGTCAAGGTTAGGGCTGGTCAAGATGACAGAGAAGACATGTGCTATTCCTTGGTGAGAGCAGCTGATATTTGCATTGTTGATAATGTGATTGACTTCGACACGTTCAAGTCGGAAGTTTGGACTTGCCCTCAACATGAAGATCTTGAAGGTCTTTGTAGATATCTTGGCACCGTCAACATTTCCTCACTGGTGAGACACTCGGTGAAGGTTGGTAGGATTATTGGTGAAGATAAAGCCAGGACCCGCCATGTTAGAGAGCGCTGCAAGCTTTTTGCTGAAACGACAACCCAGAAGCGTAGAATGTCCTCTAAGGATATTGGGCGTATTACAGTTCAAACCGTGGAAGGCATTGAATATCAGAAGCAGATTATACTGGGTAAAGGAGGCTCTACTCCGTGGATAAGGGTCCCAACAACCGCCAGCCTTGACATCAAGCTGTCAGTACTCTACATGACGAAGGAAGAGGATTGGTTTGACGCGGCTGTTGCGCTAGCCCCGTCCATCATTGGACGCGCAAGTGCAGATTCCGCGATCGTCTTGGAAACTCATTTGACTGAGAGTCTGAGATCGCTTCAGCGCAAAGGCTATAATGTGAGACGTCTCCTCAAAGAAGAGGAGCAGCGAGCTGAGGAACAGCGACAAAAGCAAGAGGCAATAAACACACAACAGCTGGAACAGGCAGCAGAGGCTGCTGCTCAAAAAGTGGAGCTTGAAAAGGAAAGAAAGCGCCGTGCTGAGGAAGACAGTATCAAGCAGAAAATGATTGACGATGAAAGAGCCCTGCAAAATCGACAGCAGACAGCGGTGGTGGCTGCTACCGATGTGTCGTCACAGAACTTCGCTCTTGATACGCTGAAAGGGAGAAAAAAGGGTTTGTCAAATTGGCTATCAGGAATGGGTGGCCTTGGAGCAGGTATTGGAGGGGGCGGTCGCAATGGTAATGTTGGTGGCAAAGGGTCTGGCACAATGCTAACACCAGATCGCTCTGGCTCAGACTCTTATATGGATAGAAGCTCGGTTTTAAGACAAGGCATCCAAAAGTCCCATGCGTTTTCAGGCAATGCATTTTCAGGTGATGTCAACAGCGGAGGCTTAGAGGCGCCAAAGGTTGAGCAGAACTGTGGGGGTGAGCAAGCTCAAGATCTTGCACGGGCTACTGAGACGCAAGAAGGTGTACCTGTCTTTATCAACGCTAATGTGCAGATGAACCAAGGCCATTTGATTGCGGCTGGGCACTTTGGTCGCATTTTGCTTCGACTGTCCGATATTTTTCAGCTGTCGCACAAATCGCTCCATATTTTCATCAATCCCCACACCAACGCGGAGGCTTTCAACTCTGGTGGTGCCTTGTTTTTTAATCTGTCTTACTTTATGCGTTTCCGCGATGTTAACGGTAATAGCAACACTGCGGCGATGAATTCGAAGGAGATCACCGACAGTTATAACATGTGGTATCCTGTGATGGCTCATGAGCTGGCGCACAACTTGTTTGGCCCGCATGGCCAGAGCCATTCTTACTACACTGAGACGTATATTCAGTATTACATGAATGCGTTTCGCCAGACGTAGAATAAAGATTCTAGAGCTCGTTTATAACCTCAAACCGCAAAACCTAACAGCCATTTCAATAATCGGATAAATTAATTTTAGCTTCAACTACTTATATTTACATCAGTGGTACGGAAGCAGGCGTCTAAGCTTCCTTAGATGGTTACCACTTTTATTTCCATGGGCCTTGGTGGTACCGTCCAGATTGGAAAGAACGCCCCTCGACCAGCCAACATTTCCGTGCTTTCTTCCCGGATGGCCCCTTTTGAACTGGCCATTTCCAATGGCTTTCCAGCGCTTGGCTGCACCCTTGTGGGTTTTCATCAAATTTCTAACAAACACCGAGGGTCCAAGAGACAAAGGCCTAGTAGCAAAGGCGGTGGTCGCCAGGGCCTGACGTTTGATCCACTGGCCTAGCATGATGAAAAACTAACGGTGAAATTTGGGCGGGAATTTGGGTTGGGATTGGACCCATTGTGGGGCAGTGCCCCGACATACAAAACAAACCCATCGTCGAGGTTTGATCATTTGAACCATTGCTCTTGAACTGATCGATTCGATCACCTACTATCCTCACTATTTACATTAGCTATCCAAGACATTCTACTGCTTTTTTCCACCATTCTCAAATGGGGCATCCTTTCTTGCATCGCTCAGCATGGTCTTGATACCGCGCTTCTCAAGGGCCTTCTGCAGTTAGTAACAGATCGAAAAAAACAGAGGTCTTCTGATACTTACATAAATGCATTCCTCGTATGCTGCCCAGGTTTCGGTGCATTCATTCTCGACGGACTTGGCTTTCAGGAACTCTAACTGTTAGTCAGGTGGTTTTGGCGGGTTCATGACAATAAGACTTACTTTCAGAATACCACTGGTTGAAACATGAATCATAGGCTCTTTTGGCCTCGGTGCATTCACTAGCAAAAGACTCGGACATGGAAGAATCGTAGTATGTGTTAGTGGCTGAGAGATCACTCAGTGAGGGCTAGTTTTCCAGTGCTGGGAGCAAAATTGCGGGGCAGTGCCCCGGGACCGGTGTGTTGTTTTCGCAGTATTAAGTCTGCAGAGTTGGGATAATCCTCATGACCTAGAATTGGGCTAGATATGTAGGATGGACCCCACTGCACTAGTATAAAAGGACCACAGGTCCCATATTCGTACGCTATCTTTTATTTCATTCTTATTTACAATTCTTTAGTATTTACTCCTGAATTCAGGGGAGTCTATAAAGACTCCTGCTGCGCTGCTATTACTGGTAGTAGTGAAAAGATCACATTGACAACCCGTAGCCGAAGCGCAATATCTGGTTGTTAGAAACTTACGATTACTTCCTTGACCTACTGGGAACAAGTTGTAGTTGTGGTTTCACCTCTTTCTCCCTCGCGGAGGAAACCGTCCTTAGGATTACATAATCCTGGCCAGACGAAACGACAGGTGTACAAGGACTTGACTTGCATGAGAATCTCTCAAGGGTCATCTATGGGCTAAAACGCACTCACTCATGGCCTCTGATTTGCGGCGAGCAGTCGCGTGCTCGAACCCTTTTTCAGTGGGCTCATTCATCGTCACCAGTCAGTTTTAAGACAAAAAATTATATTATGAAAGTTCATTGCGAAGGATAAATATCAAGTCAAAAAATATCATTACATTGACAATCTTTTTAAGGGCCCGCAGTATTGTCAGTCGCCTCTGTGGCAGCTTCCTGTTCAGCTGGTGATTCAGCTGACTTGTCTGCCTGGCCAGACTGCTTAGGTTGAGTTTCACTCTGCTGGGGTCCTGGTGTAGGCATCGGCGTAGGCGTGGGCGTCGGGGTAGGCGTTGGCTCCGAAGGATTGAGTTCACGCCAATACCAACCTTCTCTATTTTCCTCTGGTTCGGCACCCCTATCGGCAAGGGGATCACATTTGACACGCTGGCGCATGATACGGATTCTGTCAGTCAGCCAGCCTGACACAGGAGCCTCGCCCTCATGGGTCCAGGCTGGAATACCTCTGCCTAGCCTAATTTCGCGCGAGAGACGGCAGGTGTTATCAGTAGGAATGAGAAGCCACTGGTGGCAGTCCTTCCAATCCTCGCAAAGCTGACGACATCCTTCCTTGGTGCGAGCCAGAGGCTCGTCATTTCCCGAGATTTGGCGGTCACGCGAAGCGTTATCCCAGTCGGGAACAAACTCATCAATGTAGGGTAGACCAAAATCCAGGTAAATGTCACGGTACAGAATCGGTGAGCGAGTCCTGATCTTGCGGAGCTTCTCCCACTCGTAAAGAATCTCCACGTCCCGATTATTGATGTGGTGGAAAGTGACAATAGGCTGGCAGTACCGTTCTTCATCAATAGCCACGTCCCAGAGAGGGTTTCCCTGGAACTTGTATCCAACGTAAGGGTAATTGTAGCCTGAAGAAAGACTTACGCCCACGTCTCGAAGGGCGTGGGCGACCATGGCGTCGCCACAGCAGGAACCCTCGGTGGTAGATTCGTAGTGTTGGGCAACGTCAAGGTCACGATTGAAGAGCTTTTTCATAGCTCCGCGTGAAAGTACAACGCCCGAGCCACCGTGGGCAAAAATAAGGTCACCCAGCATGGCACCAGATCCAAGATAAAGTGGCTCTTCCGGGCGCAGCGTCTCAAGGTAGCCGAGCAGATTTTCAATCAAAAAGTAAGTATCACAGTCCATGAAAACATACCACTCAAGGTTTGGGTTTACGGACCACGCATGTTGAAGCATGGGAAGATTCTTGAACTTGTCAAGATCCCAGCCGCCGGTGACGCCAGCCTCAGAGTAATCAAGACCCAGGTGGTAATCGTGAACATGGCGCTGTTTACGGTAAAGCTCGAATGAAGAAGATTCCTTGAGTCTGTCGGTGGAGTTGGCAAGAATGTCAATCACCTGATATCCGGCAATGGACGAAGGAGAGTCTGAATAAATGGCAAAGTTGGGCACTTGTGTGAGTGTGGTGAAGAGATGGACCGGGAGGCGCTGCCAAAGCTCGGTTCCTCCGGTCTTGAGCATCAGGAAAATTTTCTCGGCTCCTGGCGGGTACTGTGCAGCTAGGGGAGTCTGGAGATACTCGCCAGCGGAAGGAAAAGAAGAAGGGCCTGGAACACGCGGACGAAAATGGTTTCCGGGATATGTCGGGTAGAAGGAGTCATCTGGACGCCAAATGTCGTTGGACTCGTATTCAGAGCCGAGAGAGTCTGGGGCGTGAAATGAGGCGCGAGGAGCTTCCTTCGGCTTTTCACGAGGATAAACTGCTTGTTCAAACAAATCATGGTAACGCGTGTAGTGAGGGCCTTCCTGGAAAGCCTGGTTATAGGGGTCGGCGAGGTTGAGAGAGTTTCCGGCGGGAAGGCCACCCGTAGATGCTGCACTTGCGGCGTCGTGAGGGCCTATAGTTGAATGAGCAGCCGGTGTAGTTGTGTGGTCAGCTGCAGACAAGGAATGAGCTTGGTCAGCACCTGGGGTAGCGAGTGCTTCGCCGTTGGCATTGTACCAAACGTTGCCACTAGGTACCGGTTGAGCGCTATCCGCTTGAGATGTGGGCTTATAGTCGCCTCCCTCGTGACCAGCAGCGGGTTTGGCTTCGTCAGGAGCATACCAGTTATTACTATCTGGTCTGTGCTCGTCCGGATGATGGGGGGGAGGTGGTGGAGGAGGAGGATGGCCAGTGCCCTGTCTCAAATTGTTTACAAAACCGTGGGGATCTGTCAGGGCCGTTTGGATGAAGGTGAGAAAGAAGGCCGCTCCCACAAGGGCCAGCAGAGCGATGACCCAGGTGGATGAGCGTCGCGAGAGCATTGTGGTAGTCTCTAAGCGTCACGATATCTGCAGAAAGCCCTCTATAAATAGGACGACGAAAATCTGTCTAAAAACTGGCAGAAGGATACTTCCGCCTAATATATGTGGATCTGGCGGTCGTCTTGGCAGTAGATTTGGGCTGCAATCTTCCAAAAAGTCTGCAAGGCCGATGGAAGCCTTGGGGTCGGTATTCTAGCGATCTTTGCAGCCTTCGCCTCTTTATATATCTGGGCGCACTAACCAGGTAAGGAGCCCAGCGACGTGAGGGCCATTCCAACGAAAAAGCAAGGGTGGACTTGAGGCTTCAAGGCGTTGCTTTTCAATGCATGACTTTCTTTTTCTGGTATGTTGAGGGTTGAGACCGACATAAAGAATTGAGACGGCGGACAGAGACAGTCACTGCAGCGGTCGTGGGGCTTTCTTGGTCTATTTCTTAAGGGCTTCCAATTATGTAAACCCGCTAGTGTTTTAGTCTATCATGCCCATCCCTTGTGACGCCATAGCACAGGGCTTTTCTCATTCGGTATCTATCCGAGTCGGAGTAGATCCGTCTGCGCGCTGCTGGGCTGCGTACTGGGAGCAGAAACTTTTAGGGGCCCTTGCAATGATTCTGGTATTGGGTTTGACTTGTACATGGTTGGGTGACAGGGAGGAAGTGCACGACCTCGGGTTTTCTTCCGCCGCACGAATTGCCATTTTTTTCTACAGCCTTTGGATCTTCTACTTAGTTTTAGCTCAGAGACTCTGTCGCCTCTTTCCGAGCGTATTGACCGACTGTAGGTTGACTCTGTACCCCTGGAACAGATGCACGAGCATGGGGCGAGCGTGGGGCGGGTTGGTCAATCACGGAGGCCGCTTTGAGCTATGGGCTGGCACGCAGGCCGAAATTTAGGCACCTGGTGCGACGAAGTCACTAAGCTGCCTCCGCTCGGAACGCAGCCGGTATCCAGCGATCAGCGGGTGCTGCGCACCGTGGCACACCGTAACCCTGTCTCCTGCCCTTAAAAAGACTCAATCAGCTAGGCTCTATTTAGGAAACTGGGAGCAAAAATAGCGCAGCACACCGCACTAGCCGGGCCAGGCAGCTTGACCTGTACTCTTCATCGCGCCAAGCGCACCGGCCCTTTTGGAGGGAGAATAAGGTCCCAGCAGGCACATAAGCAGTACTGTGGTAAATAGTTTAATGCGGCGGAATTCCTTTGTGGCAAATCCGTACTTTGGGCTCAACTCCGAACTAGCCCACAGCATCGGCTCGTTTCCGGAATGCCAAGGCTGCTAACATGCTGGGAGAAGTTGCACCTGGCTGCACGTGTAAGGTTGCACCGGCAAGCGACCGAATGGCGTCTGAGTTTCTGGTGAGATTCAGTGGGCATCTGCCAGAAGCTGGAGCGAGTTTGTTGCGGGCAGTCGGATTCAGCTAATCACCAGGCCATTTCACTAATTAGTCTCCAGCTGTCTCTCTTTGCCAACTGGCATGCACTGCTACAAGCCCACGCGCCCCACTGCTGCCAATGCGCCAAGGCTGGCTGTCTCACTCATAACTGAATTGGGCATATTGGCTAACACGTTTGCGCCTAAGCTCAGATCACGGGGCACTGCCCCACAATTCTGCGTGTCTGTGTGGCTGCCAAGAGGCACGACGGCGCGACGGCGCGACGGCGCGACTGCGCGACGCCAATATCGTTTACACATGATCTTACTGACGCTGTGCTAGGCAGAAGCTCAGACCAGATGCACGAAACGACAAGGAGTTTCTGCTAGAGGCTGTATTGGTTTGAATCACGCGCAGAAATCCATGCGTCAAGCTAATATCTCCTCCGTAGCTCATTGAAGGATTCGCACGGCACTTTCTGCCTGCCGCCTCTTACTGCCCAGTCTTAGCCTGGTTACCCGGGGGCCATGTGCTGGCTATATGGCAAGCATACTCTACACCTGGTAAATGGCACAAAAACTCGAGGCAACTTTTTAGAAAACTTTTTTCCGTACAGACCTGCACTGGCTTATTTTCTCCGGCAAAAGATAACTGGAATATCTTCTTAGTCTACTTTCTATCACCTATCATCCTGTCTCCCTGATGAGCAGCTCGCAATGCAAGCTCGGCAGGAGGGCCAACGCGACATCACAGCCGTGCAATTTATTTAATTATCTTCACATATCCTTGTAATGATCCAGAGTTGTGTTGCTCCGATTGCTGCCACTGAAAGCCAGACTGCCGCCGTTTCCCCTGGCGCTGCCTTCTACTCAATATGCTCTCCGCAGAGTCCTGTCATGCCGTCCGCTCAGCAGTTCAACAGTGCGCTTTCGTTGCTGAAAATTGCCAGTCGGAGGATATCGGGCGCATCAGCTACCTGCAAATCTATTACTGTTCGGGAGAGGTCGCAAGGCTCTTTCACGGCCTCTTCTTTCTCGTATGGCTGATCATGCTCTTCATGACACTTGGCATTGCTGCCTCGGACTTCCTGTGTCCCAATGTCTCTACAATTGGCAAGTCTTTGCGTCTCAGCGACTCGCTAGTCGGTGTCACCTTTCTGTCGCTCGCCAATGGTGCGCCGGACATCTTCAGCACATATGCTGCCATGAAGAGTGGCTCCACTAACCTCGCTCTTGGTGAGCTTGTTGGCGCCGCTTCTTTCATTACATCCGTTGTTCTTGGCGCTATGGCTATAGTCCGGCCTTTCACCGTTCAAAGGGGTCCATTCCTTAGAGACGTTTTATTTTTCGTTCTAGCAATCATGGTTTCTCTTTATGCACTGTCGGACGCTCGCTTGTCGGCTCTTGAGTGCTGGCTCATGCTGGGTCTCTACATCGTTTATGTCCTTTCAGTGGTGGTTTGGCACTGGAACTCTTCTGAATCCTGGGCTAGTGAGCAGGGCGTTATTGATATTGAGGCCACTGATCCAGCGGCGGTGCCAGCTGTTGAAAGGGGTGTTGCTCCAGATCTGATTGAGCATCCCCCACTCCTGACAACTCCTAGGCCAACAAGCTACACGAGGCGCTCCTCAGTATCATCTGCCGCTTCCAATCTATCAAACTCTTCCACAGCGCAAGAAGATGCATACACTGAGATATCCAAGTTGTTTCGTCTCAACAGACACCACCCAAGCGTGCGTCTTAGCACACCACATCCCGGGGTTGCCAGCGAACCCCGGACACCGCTAGCTCCTATAAGACCGTCTCTTTTTTCTGCCATAGAGTTTCAATCGGTCCTTTCTTCACTGGCCGAAGAGTCTCATCAATCACAGTCTTTAGGACTTCCCTTACGCCTGTCATCTCCAGTAGGAAATGCTAGAAGCTCAAGGTTGCCCGAAAGAGAGTCCACTCCACCCCAAAGTAGCCTTGATACTGACAGCTATTCCGTAAACTTGGTAGACAATAGCCCTGTCAGACGCCCGGCGCTTTCCTTGAAGATCCCCAAGTCATCACAGACTGTGCCTACCCTTAAAATCTCCAGCGTTGACGACACTACGATGGACGCGGAGCGCAACACTGAGGACGACACAGAAGAGACTCAGCTTGAGCAGCAAATTGAAACAATGCCAGCTACTCCAGAGTCCCCTGGTGATTCTGTAAACCCTCTAGTGCGCGCAATCCGCGCTCACTTTGACTCAATTGATGCTGATCCTGGCCAAGTGTCGAGGATATTTTTCCCCACTTTAGCAGGTTGGAAGTCCAAGACGCCACTCTCTAAAACTGTTTCACTTGTCATGGTTGGACCTGTTCTACTTCTCACTCTTGCGATTCCTGTCAAGGAAATACCACAGGAAGAGAGTCAAGACTACATTCTGTCGGCTGAGTCAACACCAGTACCAGGTCATGCGATACTGTTGATGGAGATCCAAGCCGCGGTCAGTCCCTTTCTCACCTCGCTCATTCTTTTCCCAGATTCTTCTTTATGGGCTCGTTTGCTCATCTGTGTCTCCATCTCTGCTGGCTTGCTCGTGGCGCTTCAGTTATACCCAGATCAATTATATCATAGCAGAGCTAGCTTTGCGATTGCAGGTTTCTTCACATCTATTGCCATCATATCGGACATCGCTACGGAAGTCGTAGCTACTGTCAAGGCCTTTGGAATTATTTTCAACATCAATGACGCCGTTCTTGGATTGACTGTATTTGCCGTTGGTAACTCATTGGCGGATCTTGTTTCCAATGTCGCGCTTGCACGCATGGGTCTACCGATGATGGCTATTTCTGCATGCTTTGGAGGGCCATTGTTGAATATTCTTGTGGGTGTCTCTGTTTCTGGACTGATACTTGTTGGTCGTAGCGGCGGGACTTTGGTGATAGACATTTCCCTTACTCTTATTGTATCAGCAGCAACTTTACTTGCAACCGTGTTGTTTGTTGGTGTTTCTGTTTCACTCAAGGACTGGAAAATGACGCGACCTTTGGGTATTGTAACGATTTCCTTCTGGGTTTTCATGACGTGCATTCTACTTGTGTTAACGCTGACTGGTCATTAATTGTCAATATTTTGATACACTATTTACATGCCGAATGTGCATATTGTACAGGCTATTTGTGGCTCTCTATTTGCTCTCCTCAGTAGCAGGATCTTCGGCTGCCTCAGCGACCGGAAGCTCAACTATCTCAATCACCTCAGTGATAGGGGCCCCAACGACCTCAACAGCCTCGGTAACAGGACTCTCAACAATCTCTACAACCTCGGCAATTGGAGTCTCAACGGAACCAATGGCGGTCTCGGTCGAGGAAGCAGAAACCTGGTCTTCATCTCTCAGCTCTTCGGCATAAACTTCAGGGTGCTTTCTGAAGCAGTCTTGCATGGCACCAAACTTGGAAATGCAGTCAGCACCCTTAGGCTCGGCTGAAGAATAAACAAAGCATGCAAAGGCGACCTTGAACTCTTCACCACAGGGACCATTGGCCATGCCACCAAGGCAAGGGCAATCCCAGTTGATTTCGCCAGTTTCCGGGTTGAAGGCACCCTCAAACTTGGGCTGCTCGGCCGAAACAATTTCCTTACGACCGTAGATGGACGGGGCGTCGAGGAGAGCGGCCTTCTTGGCCGGTTTGTCCTCCTCAGCCCTGGCGTAGACGAAGGTTGAGGCACCGGCGAATGCTATAGATGCCGAGGCGGCAGCCCAGCGGAAAACTCTCTGAGAATTCTGCTGAGTGGCATGTCTATTGGCTGTAGAAAAAGCGCGGCGAGCAACTGAGCTGGCGATTTTCGAAGTATACATGAGTGCTTATTAAGTTGCTTCGGGTGAATTTTGGGCATTTATAATTGTATTCTCGGGAAATTGGGAGTGGCAACATGGGAAACGGGTAGAGGCGGAATAGAAGGAGCGCAGAAAATGGGGTTGGAAGGATGAGCAGGACAAAGTAACATACTGGCGTGCCCATGTCATGCTTGCTGGCTCAGCACTATCGTGTTTACAGATCTCTTTATGGGCATGGTCTCGGACTAAAAACTCCCGGTAAACGCTTCTCCTGCCAACCGGTTCGTCACAGGCTAAGACTGGACTAGGCTGGTCGCAACCCGGAACCTGCGACCTAGCCTGGCGCTGGAAAATCCAGCTGGGGTAGAACTATTCTAGATCGACTAATCAGAAGGCGTGTTTATGAGATTCGAAAACTATGGAAGATTGTCGCCTTTTGACTCTCATCGGGCGTGTCCCTTCGCTATGCTATGCATGCGCCCTGCGCTCTGAGCCCGGTACCGGATCATATAACACAGCCGCACCACGTCTTAAAGTCAATTTCGGCCGCAGCATCACACGCCGTGACAATGTAAAATGACTATTGTCTCCGTCGCTGAATAGATATAATTGCGACACACGAAGCCCTTATTTCAATAAGTCATGAATATTAATAGCTACAATCAACTGCTACCTACAACTCTCAGCTGACATGTTTTTGACACCATTCAATAGCACCATCACCACCACCCGCTCCTATTCAACAAAAGCAGGGGTAACAGCACTTATATAAAAGACAATGGATATTCCATCCAACACCGCTTACTCAAAAGTTCTGGGTCTCTTGGAGGTAAAAAGAGACTCAGACTTGGAAACACGGTGGGGAAGAGGGAACTTGAGGTCAGGAGCAAGCAGCTGTCTGATGTAAGGTCTCTTGACGTCGTCCTCGTTCTCAATCTCAACAACCTTGAGAATGTGAATGGATCTGAATCTGGTCTGGTGACGGGCAGCCATGTCCTGGTACATGTGGTCAACAGCCTCAACACGGCTGAGGTCACGGTACTCCTTGTACATGTTGTGGGTGCCGGAACGAGAGTCGTATCTGAGCCAGATACCAAAGTTCTTGACCTTGGTAGGAGTAGCCTCAGGAATCTCAGAGATGGCAACAATCTCACCGTTAGCCTTCTTGATTCTTCTAAGGGTGTTCAGGAAGTACCAGAAACGAGACTTGGCAACGACAGTGTTGGGGGCAAAGATGCTCATGCGGTAGAGCTTGGGCTCAGGGTCAGACTCGCTTGGCAAGTGGCGGCCGATGACCTCGTACTCATGAAAACGACCCATTTCTGCTGTGTGATTTGGTTGAAGAGTTGGTTGTGGAGGTCTGCTCTGCCATTTCCTATGCAGAGAGAGTGTGTAGTTTAGGGTTGGGAGCATTAGGGTTTGTGACGGCTTTTGTGTGCACGTTGGGAGCGTGTCACTTAACTTAGGGGCACAGGAGTGGGCACTAGATAGGGTGCTGAAAGAAGAGATGCACAGCCGCACAAGGCAGGGCCACAGGCCCACCGGCCTTCGCGGTAGTTAGTGGGCTAGCGGTTATTTATCGAGGTAAAGCCTCTCCTAGACTGGACCGAAAGCCATTACTAGTTCAAACTGGTTATATGAATTCCGTTAATGGTGCATTCTGTAAACTGATTTCAGAACCCTATCAGGTACTAGCTGAATGCATGGCCTTGTAATCGTTCATAGGGAGTAAGTGAAGCTTGCTGGATGTCCCTGACCCGCCAAAATCGATCTGGTCAACACCTAACAGTTTGCCTGATTGATCCAGCGATCCTAGCAAAACCTCTCCAAAATTCCTACAAACTACTAGATGTCCTAGAAGATAGCCATCTTGCGCTTGTCAGCCTGGGCAAAGAATCCACCGCCAATCAACATGAGCCCCGGCACAACCGCCCAGTAACTAATATGTAGAGTTTTCACATTGAAATCCGAATCCAGTGCAAGAAGAATTGTAAAAGCCAAGAGCCCAATAACCAAATAGCCAAATGCACGGTGGTACTTGTATATCGACTTTGCCTTGCCTTCGGAGCCAAAAATAAGCGTCGGGAACCAAAACTGGGCAACACCCACCAGCGCAACCGCGAAAAGCGACAAATAAGTAATCAAGCCAAACAGACCGTGCCACGTCGTAAAGTGCTCAGCATCGTGGATGTGCTTGTTGTACCAAATGCTAAAGCTACCTGCCAAAAATGCGGTGGCAGCAAGACCGTTCAAAATGCCGTGATATCGGCCCATTGCCAATTTCTCCGCCGAGTTGGCCGCACTGCGCTGGGTAAAGAGCGTGCCCAGCGATAGCAACACCAAGCCTAGAGAGTTGAAACTGGGATGCCCGGTGAAGAGCATCAGTGGGACAGCCGTCAAACCGTAGCCAACTGATGCCACTACCAAAAATAAACCAATCTCCACTGCAATTGCAGCTTTGGTCACAAAAGGTCCAGTGTAGTCAATGCTCATATCTCTGTTTCCGTTGTCAGGAGAGACCGTCCCTCCCAGGAGAGGTTGCTCCATGTCGCTTAAAGACGGGGTGTGGGAAATTGCTGATTAATCTGACCAAGAACGATATTCTGCAGCGCCGTTGAATGTCGAGCTACAAAGACTAAAAAGGCAGGTCTAAAGTGCAGCGGGCTATGCGTAATAATCAATGGATGGAATGTGTGTGCAAAGATCGAGCCGTGCCAGATATATATATATCTATGTATTGAGATTATTGATGGGAGTCCAGATAAGCCATCAGATTATTTTCTTGAGCCGTACATGCCGCACAGGCCCCTATCACCAATACTGAGTGCTGGCTGCGTCATCACCCTGAGTAAGCAAGAGGGACGCGAAGCTGATTGGGAGACCATCAGAGCTCACATCAAGGGGGGTGCATCTGGATACAAAATAGAAAAACTGGGTAGGAAGGCCGATATTGAAACTGATAATTCTTCCTTTGTTTTAAATATCGAATCCACTTCTCGCTGCGTGACCATTGCTTGTCCGGCTGCCTGGTCAATGGCTGGTCATTCCTTGCACTTGAATGCCAATGAAAAGTTTTCTGACTAAGCGTACACCATCCCTTGTACATAATACTTGGAAACTCAACCATTGTACTCAAGTGGGCTCTAAACCCTCGCAAGAGGCTTGAGTAAGTGAGGAGAGTGTTAAATTAAACCCCTTTGCCAGCACTTCAACAACATCATCGACCTATTTGCTTATATCTTCTATTATCCATATTCTCTGTCATTCCAATGACTGGCCAAAACGCGCATCTCCGAGCTGTGTCAAATACGCTCGAACGTCTCATAGACTCAATTTGTCAAGACAAATCAGATTCCAGCCGTCTTCAAGCTTTGGCCCTTCAAAAATGTGCCAAAATTCCCCCTAGAGCTACTGGATTAGATACAATCTTACAGGAATACGACGATGCTGTTGAAACATGCTATGTGAAGGGCAACATGTCACGTGCAGCCGAACTTGATTGTTATAGAGCCACGGTGGAAGAGCTGTCCAGTGAAGAAAATGGGCGTAATATCATCTCTCTCTTGATGATGCTTCCTCATCGATTCAATGCTCCTGTTTCTATTGATCTGGAAGAAAATGAAGATGACCTTGATGAGTACGGGCCTGGACCAGCTAACTCATTTGTTCAGCGGTTTCACTCTCCTGTTGTCTATTCCCCGTTAGTTCTTTCCGACTGGTCATTATCTGATGAGCAAGATGAAGATGCCGCACTTTCAGCTAGCCTTGCTCTCTGGACCACTGACGTTTCGCGCAAGTCTTTTGAGGGTCCATACTTACGGGGCACTGCCAGCATGTTGTCCTCACCCTCCGATTGGAACACCTTTTTGCTGCCACCTGTTGGGGTTGATATTGATTATCCTATGACTCACGAAGATCTCAAGTTCCGCCAAAATGATCTTTTACGTGAATGGTATGTTGCACTGATGGGAATTGATACTTCTGTATTTGGTGTCAACAGGGAAACAGGTGAGTTTGAGTCTCTGAAACCAATATCTCTGGCAAATGTGAGCTCTGCATCAACTTTGTCACTGATCAGCGACATGTGCGATATTATCACTGTTATAAGAAAACTGCGAACTCTGGCCGCTCTACCTGGAGCTTTGGGAGAATTCTTCAACTCCATTTATATGCTTTTGATACAAAAATTGGCTGCTTTGCATGATGGGTTACTTGTCAACTTCGGCTCCTCTCTGGTGCTCTCTGTCTTTGACATACGCGAAAGTATCTTGCAGTATCGATTTCTAGCGGAACTATGCTCCCGACTTGAAGGCTCTACAGTGAGGTTGATAGACGCTCTGGAAGAAAGTTTTTTCAAATTCTTAGATCCTATCTATTTGCGTCTTTGGTCGACACTATTGGAAGAGTATGTGTCTTCTGTTCTAGACAAAGAATATTCCCAGGAGTTCACATTGCCGACTATTCTCTATAAGTGCCAGTCACAAATTGTCACTATTTGTTCTATTCAAGCTTCACTTGGTAAGAAAGCACCTCGCGATTTCTCACTTGATGGTTCCACTCACCGTCAAATTTCAATGCAGCTTGAAGGCTACCTCCAATCACGGTTATCAATACTGCGTGACATGTGGAATTCTTATCTTGAATCTCTCAGCATTGATTATCATATACAACTTCTTTGTGAGATTTACCTGAGCCAGAGCTATGCGCCTCTCACCTTAGCAATATCACAAGCTGCATCTGGTTTGCTCAGCACAGGGTCGCTTAATAGCCATCTGGAGGGGGCCTGGCAGCAGCGATATTCCACCGCATCTCCGGTAAACTTCATATCTTTGGATCCTGTGGTGTTGGCTTACTCCTGTGATACCGCAGTAAAAAAGGTTTTGAACAACAGGCTGGAAAACTTGATCGACATTAGTGCTAGAATTATTGCTGCGAGACTGGAGTCATTTTCAGCAGTGCACACAAAAAGCACAAAGGTGGCTCTCTTTAATCAGTTGCTCTTGTACTTGAATCTCTATCTCACGCGACAACGAAGCCGGATATACGATCTCGCAACGTTCTCGGATGTTGTTCAAGAAATCAAAACCACTATACAGGATATGCCGGATCTGCAAAGCCTGTGCCAGGATAACCTGGATTTATTTATCTCCTCTAAGTTATTTCCTATCTGATATCAGTTAGTCTTGACTAAAATTGCTTGTGTGCTACTCATCCTTCTCATGGCCGCGTTCAACCCTAGCATGGATTCTCGGAACGAAAAGATGGAATGGAATCAGGCCTACAGCGAATTGTTTCAATTCACCTACGGCGAACACCCTAGACTCGTCGGTGTTAGTCGACACACGCCTGACAAGGTTGCTGCTGTTCTGGGTGGTTTTATAGTGGAAAGGAATAATGATTTTGTCGCTCCGCACAAACGAAAGAGGGCCTTCAATGTCCAGAACAACCTGCTCGTAATGAGTTATTTGTCTCCTTTGATTCATGGAATTAGCTGATGTATCCTTTGACCACCTAGACGAATCGGTTGATGACGACGGAGGACGGTGGGGATGGTGGGGATGTCGAGGGTGCGTGGAATTGACGTTCTCAGATCGCTTTTTTACAGACATCTGAGTCTTTGCCACCTTGCCTTCTGTTAAACCTGAGTTCGGTCTATTATCCGCAAGAAACTTTTTGGTGTCATTCAAGGGACTAAGACGTGGAAGAAGATAGGGGATGGGGATCGATTCGCGTAAGGCTCGCATAGAGCGGCGTACCACCATTTCAATAATTCTTCGGCTTGTTGTAAGCTGATTAGTTGCTGGTTTAGCTGCATAATCCTTTCCCTTTGGAAGGACATCGCGTATTTCGGCTCTGGCAAAGTCATTGTAAGGTCTGACTACAGAGTTGAGCGTGGACCTTACTATAGGGCGTTTCCCCTTGCCGTAAACTCGTCCCCTTTGAGATCTCACGTAGTAGACAGCGGATCTCAAAGGTTGAATACGACTTTGGATACTGGGATTTCGACGTCTACTCTTGCTAGGTTGGCCACTAGTCGTTTTGACTTTTTTTGGGGCGATTGTGCGTTTTGGAGAAACATGAATAGTTTCACCATTTCTAGTATAACGAATGACTGGGTTTTTTACCACAGAGACATTGTTGACATTGTATCGCTTCAACGTGTCAGTGAGGAGTACGACAAGTTGTTTGGTGGTAGGCCGGATGACATTAGCTAGAGTAGCAGCTCCCAGCGACCCTGCAACTGCTGTAGCTCTCATACGACGTCTAGTATAGCGCACCACGTCACGAGCTCTTGGTACTGCATGTTCGACGCCAGTGAGGATTTGATCACCAATTTTGTCAGCTTGATGAACCAAGCCACCGACTTGGTATTGGTCCGTGATTTCCGAAAAGACAGACCCCGCGTGAGCAGAAAAGATTTGGACAACAGGAAGCTGACCGACTAGCCCTGTCACCGCAGCAACGGCAGGATAGCTGCCGAGATGGCTCGCAACACGAGATGGCGGAGAAGGTCGGGTGTGCTGACTTTGATTCTCCTCAGCAGTCTCGGGTGCACCACCTTCAGATTCTGGAGTGGCTAGTTCGACATCAATGTGAGTGATTTCTAGATGATCATTGCTGGCCTGGTCATTTGGATTGTCCACGCTGATTGTTACTTCAGACCCATTGGGCAGAGTTTCGACAAGCATTTCTGGGTTAGCAAGGATATGGAGCAGGGTATTTGGGGGCATACTAGCAGAGAATATGAAGGTGGTAAGGAGGATACATGGGCGGACGGCCTTTTATAATGAAGGATCACGAGTATGCTTTAGTGTGTAAGATCTTGCGACGTACTTGTACAGACAGATCGGGAAAACGGGTAGGGCCGAGAGCAGTATCAGGGAGAGAGAATTTGAGATGAATCAAGATATTCTTTGAAGAATTGGAAAAAAAGTCGGTGTTTCAATAAATATCCAGAAATCACTTCCAAAGCAGTGACAGTAAATTGGGGCGCTGCCCTGGTGGTGTAGCTACATCAAAGCTGGCCTTGGAAGGATTTTTCCAAATCCGCAAAATTGTTTTAAGGGAATTCAATTGAGCCGAGACTCTCCACCTATTTACACAATCTATCCAGTTCATGCACCCAGCCCCATTTGACGGTGTGGTTATGCGCTCCATTGGTGAAATCATTGCAACTTTCAGGCGGGGAAGCGTCAGAGAGCCAAAAGCCAAAAATGGCGAAGGCAGATGAAAAGAATTTGAGGACTATATGCACTTATTTTCGATACAGTGCACGGTTAACCTACCCAAGCCAACTCGTAACTCTGTTGTCGACTGCACCATATTCAACCACGTGACCTCCACAGCACAAAATCTTCGCCAGCTCGGACTTCTATCATCAACACATTCACCTGAGGGCGCCATAAAAAATGTCGCAGTACATTGGCAAAACCATCAATCTCATCTCAAATTCAGAGGTTAGATATGTTGGAGTTTTGCACGAGATTGACTCGGAAAAGTCCACTGTTTCTTTGAAGCACGTTTATTCGTTTGGCACTGAGGGCCGCCGAGGCGGCGGTGCTGATGAGATTCTGCCATCGAATCAAATGTTTCCCTCCATTCTTTTCCGTGGATCAGATGTGAAGGACCTCAAAATCTCTGAGCAGCAGCCGCAGGTGCCTGTACCCCCTTTGCAACAGTTCCCCCCTGAGATGATGGGTGCTGCCTCTGGTGTGCCGGGAATGGGTGGTATGCAAGGCGTGCCTTATGGATATCCTTATCCATTTTATCCGGGCCAGATGGGTCCTGGAGGTTATCCAGGAGGTCCCGGCACTTCTGCCATTGCTCCCGGTGCTCCCGGTGTTGGTTCCGGACCACCTGTCTCTAATTCTGTTGTGCCACCAGTCCCTGCCAACGTGACCGCTCCCCCACCAGCTACTGCCAGCAGCATGCCTCCTGTGCCCCCACAGACTCAGCAGCCTCCTACTCAAGAGCAGAGCGATGCTATCAAGAACCCAAGCCAGCCCAGGAAAAGTCGGAGCTCTGCGGAGCTGCCCCCCAAGCCCGAACCGCGTCCCGTGCTGCCGCCTACTCCCATCTCTACTGATTCTACTCAGACTAAGACAATGCCGGCTGTTCCCCCAGGCACCGCAGCTGTCCCTGACCCAGTTGCTGCTGCAACAGAGAATCGCTCTCGTGCTGCCCATCACCAGCATCAAAATCCGAGGGGTCCCGCTCCGGCAACAGGCACTGACTTTGACTTTGCAAAGTCGAACGAAAAGTTTGAAAAAGGTGGCTCCGTCATTCCGCCCCCGGCTGCTGACGCCTCGTACAACAAAACCTCGTCTTTCTTTGACAATTTGTCTGCAGACACGTCTTCTGGCCCGCTCAAGCGTGACCAGGAGCGCCAGCTCAATCTGGAGACGTTTGGTCAGGCATATGCCCGCAACAACCGAGGCGGGCATCGAGGCCGTGGCCGCGGCGGGTTCCGTGGCCGCGGCAATGGGCGCAGCAATCGTGGCGGTTCACAGTTCGCTTCAAATTAGTTTGGCTGCGATCTCTGTGCTTGCATTTGTATCGTATGTAATTGCGGTGCTCACCAATCCATCGAATTATTTGACGTGTGGACGCGCTAGGAAATGAACAAAGCGAAGAAGGCTCAAAGGCTCAGCGGCTAGGACAATCTGGAGACCACCCTTGCGCAAATTATAGCGAGAACCTTTCTTACAAAGGATATTTAGGCACCTATAACTAGTTTGCAAAAGAACGAACAGGGTGTATACATAGAGGGCCATTTATTCTGCATCCCCACTTTCTTCGGCTCCGATTTCTACCAACATACAATAAGGCATAGTTACGAAATCGGAGCTGAGCGCGCAGTAGGCTGCGGAGAGAGTGCTCGTTGGGTCGAAGGCCATTTATCGGACCTGGTATGTGCCAATTATGGGGCCCGTGACAGTGCAATAGTCTGGAAACGTCTAGAGACCAACCCTCAAGTCCGTTCAATAATAGGAAAGTGTTTGAAAGCAAGCGTCTTCTTTGCTTCCGTCCTACTAGCCTCTCGCCGTGAGATTCTAGTTCACGTCCACTGTCGAGGCCGGCTATTCAAATCAACCCACCAGGTGCGAATGCCGCTTCCCCATGTACTTCCATTGGTCGACGCCATAGAGTTCCACGCTCCAATTCCAAGCCACAGCAACGCCCATAATGTGCCTTGCGCTAGGGGGAACATAACCTGATCACGCACGGTGATCAAGAAAATTTTCCACCAGTTGCCGTGTGCAGGGGCGATTGCTCGCAGATAAGAGTTTTCGAACCGCAGATCTGGCAATACAGGCGTGTTGCGAGGCATTCTCGAGTTTTTGGTCATGGGTGTGATGAGGATGAGTCCACCGGATGAGTCCACTGCAGGGAGGAACGGACGCTACCCAGCTAGCCTGCGATGCCTCAACATCAGGGCGGTTGGAGGGAATGGGAGGGGTAGAATCGGAAACTTGAGTCATCTTCTGACACGGCTCTGGAGCTGCACAATACCCTGAGGTGCTCATGCTTCTCGCTCGCGACTTGGCTTTGAATTCGTGGGGCGATGCCCGCGTTTTCAAGCTTTGCCGTGTTGCGGGCTAGCTCCAGCTCGACCACGGGCTGAAGATTCTTGCAGAAAACCAGTCTTCACTATGATATATAAATACAAGGCACTACCGGGAGCCAGCCCAGTCATTACCTCAAAAAAGTAACCTTAGGAAAGTCCTCAGGCTGAGAGGGCTGACTTTTGTACCTCCGCGGCACAAAGTACCGCAGCTGCTCAGTGTCGGTGTGGGTACTAGTGTTGAGACGAGAAGCATCATCTGTAAGCTCATCTTCCTCCGTATCTCCGTATTCGTCTGCAATATCAGTCTCAGTCACAGGCTCGCGTTCGCGCTTTCGGTTCGAGCTGCTTAACGACATTGGTTGGGTCACGTCACTTTCTGAAAGAAATGATAGCCTATGTACTGGCACAGCGGCGCTCTGCACCTGACTGGTACCAATCATGTGTGGGGGGACGTAAGACGGAATGTTGGTGTGATGCTTGTAGCCCTCCGAGACGGCCTTTCTGACCCGCATGCCGACATTCACGAGACTGGGTACGTCATCTCCTAGGCGCGGAAAGTTTGACTGTGCTTGCGGTTGCTGGTGAACAAGAAATCTTTTTTGATCGTGCATTCTGCAAGAGATAGCTCACTGGTGTTCAGTCTTGGGCGACTCGATTTGAGGTAGAGTTGTCTGGGGTGTGTGTGTCGTAACTGGACGTGTTTATTGCCTACTTATTCTGCTGGACTCTCCCAGCTAAGTCACTGCAGCTCATTGGAACTCATGATTAATTACAAGCCGCCTAGCTGGAGCTGTTACCCTACAAACGCGACATCAAGACGAGTGCTCGCACAAGTGAATTCCAGGATTGGAATGATTTCAACGATAGGTAAGAGATTGAAGATCTGTTGTAGGCTTTTCTCCACTAGTTTTGTTGCATGCTCCTCATCTTCCAATCGATGGAAAGGAAGACAGGCCTCCGATTGGTTTGTTCGTGAAGCGAAGAATCGTCAGTATCGCTCCAGAGCGGCATTCAAGCTTCATGAAATCAACAAGAAATACCGCATATTCAAACCAAATCAAACGGTGGTAGATCTGGGTTTTGCTCCGGGTTCCTGGTCGCAAGTTGCTCACGACTTGACTCGCCCGTTAGGAAGGGTTATTGGTGTCGATATTCTCTACCACGCCCCTCCGCGAGGATGCTCTGCGATTCAAGGCAATTTTCTTTCCAAATCTGTTCAGGAAGAGCTCAAGCGGATTATATTTGATCCTGATTGGATGAGGCCCAAACAAGCAGTGATTTTGGAGGATGATGCCGAGGCTAGCGATGATAAAGATGAGCAACACGACGGAGAACAGTCTACTGCAGATCCAAACTTTCCTATTGATGTCATTCTAAGTGACATGTTGGTACCATTTTCCCAGACACGTGGGTTTCATCTCAGAAGTATATCTGACCCTTACAACAGGCTGTCGAACACAAGCGGAATTGCTGTGAAAGATCATTCAATGAGCATAGTAAGTTTATCGAAGTTCCCTTCTTTGCTTTTGGGCCAAACGTAATCCCGGCGTTGGCAGAGACTATCTCTCCCTATATCACTCTAGTTCTCAGTACTGACAACAGGATCTCTGTGATGCTGCTCTTATGTTTGCTCTAGATACTCTTAAAACAGGGGGTTCATTTGTGTGCAAATTTTACAGTGGCTCAGAGGATAAATTACTGGAAGGCAGGCTTCGGCGTGCCTTCAAGCACGTTCGGCGAGATAAGCCCAGCTCTTCTCGAAGTGAGTCAAAGGAGCTCTATTTTGTGTGCCTTGGGCGAAAAGCCAGTGCTACAAAAGAAACAGTGTTCAAACTGGTTCCGAATGATAAATAGTCGATATGCATTAATTCTACTCGTCGTCAGCTTCATCCGACTCAGATTCAGCGGTCTTGAGCCAGTCAACCCATCTTGCAACTAAATGTCGAACCTCAGAGTCAGCTGCACCGCTATCCCACCATTGAAAGACTCTCGCTTCTTCTACAATGTCATTATCATAAAGATAAAGGGCAGAATAGAATAGGATTTTTTGGCCATCTTTGAGCTTGACACAAAGTCCTTCTAGTTTACTCAAAAAGTCAGCCTGGTCAGCTTCATCAAGAATGCTTCGCTGAATAAGTTGCTCCCACTTGCTCAGGACGCTGTAGACAGCCTGCTTGCCCTCCAAGCCTTGCGACACAATTGTTTGCTGAATATTCCTAACCAGAGCCATAGCCACAGCAGCTCTTACTTCGTCATAGCTACTGTTCATGGTCATTCTCAGCGTTGAAAGCTCTAATATAGCATCATCAACCGCGTGATTTTCTTTGATAGCACGGTCTAAAGAAAGAAGTGCCTCTTTCTGGAATGTCTCTTCGTCTGAAGAGTCTTCAGCCTTCGTAGAATACCTTCTCTGCTTACGCTTGGAAAGGTCTTTGGAGGCGATACTGGAATCCGAAAGCTCAAAATCTCTCAATTCATATACCAGGCCATCCACAGTACTTTTATTGGTTGGAAGCATTGAGAAAACAGAGTTAGCGTTGGAAGAGTGGGATTCTTCAGGGCTGTCGGAATCATTGCTGTCACTATCACCTTCGTTCATAAGAACGTCATCTCTGCCTTCAAGGAGTCTTCTTTCTGAGAAAAGAGCCTCCCTCTCCTTGATTTGCACGTCAGAACAAACGATAGAGCCTGCTTCAACCTTACTGCCAAGCCCAACCACGGCATTCTCACCCACAATCGAGTGTCGGATGACAGAATTATCTTTGATCACGGCATTATCCCATATGTAAGAAGACTCGATGATCACATTCTTACCAATTTTGCAATTGTTTCCGATAGCCGATTGGCTGATAAAAGAACCGGAATCCACTGTCACACCCGTACCGAGAATAGTATTGGCTTCGATTGAGCAATTGTGTGCCAGGGAAACATTCTCTGACTTATAAATGCTGCCAGCAGTGTAAGAATAAAGCTGTCCTTCTAAAAGGTTTGCTTCCGGAACCAAAGGATATGTGTAACGGGAAAGAATGTCTCTCGACACCGCATCATAGGTCTGGAAGTTTTCAACGCGGGCAGCGTACCCACTCTTTAAAATTCGGCAGTAAATAGTTTTGCCAAGAATATCCGAGGTTAAAATGTTGCGAACAAAATCTGTGCGAAGATCTCTATAATCAAAATTTTCAGAAAACAGGGCAGGAATGTCTGGAGTACAGATATCGATGTGGGCATCAATGAGGTCGTTTCGAAGACCGACGTTGGCCACTTCTTTCAAGACCTCTACGTCAAGTGACAGTACGGAGCGGTCGGAAGGTGCAGACGCCTGTTCGTAACGAAGGCAACGGTCATTGGAGGAATCCAGAACAAACAAACCAGGACTTTTTCTAGTTCTTGTACGATGGAATGATGACGACTGTCTCAAAACCATGGTCATGATACAATTTTTGTCCTTGCCTTGTCTCCTCTCGGCATGCGCCTTCAACGCTGGTGCAAGATCAACATTAGACACTACATCTCCGCTGACTAAAATGAAGTCTGACCTAATAATTCCACGAGAGTCCACGTCTCTCAGGACGTCGCCAACGCAATCACACTCCGGTTGCAAGACAACTTCAACCTCAAAGGGAGAATCAATGGTCATCCATTTAGATTTCTCAATATAGTCTTTGACCATATCAGAGTGCGAAGAGCACATGATATACACCTGGTCTACGTTGCTCTTTGCTAAGAATTCCAGCGTATACTCAATGAGGGGAACGTTGGCCACAGGAAGAAGGCATCGGGGCTTAACCAACGAAAGGGGTCTGAACTTCGGAGAAAAGGAGTCTGCTAGCACGATAGCCTGAAGGAGATCCTTCGATCCTCCTTTCTTGGGCGGCATTATTCTAATTTCGAGTGGTGGGGCAGTGAAAAGCTAAGATTGGGAATTCGAAGGGAGATTTTCAGTCACAGTGGACGCCTATGAGGACCATGCCAGACCCGTTCACGAAAAAAATATTACATCTACAAACTCCTCTAGATCACATCCTTGTGTGTGAGAGAAAAAATGAGTACAGAGTGTAAAAGATGCAAGGAACCGAATACCGAGATTTTTTCACGAAAGGAGCATTTTTGCAGAGCTTGTTTTATCAAATTTCTGATGAGTAAGGTACGTCGCCAACTCGAAGATTTCAAGGTTGATTTCAAGAATGGCGATGAGGAAAAGATTGCAATTCAATGCGATCAGAGTTTGCAATGTGTTGTGCTCACTGATATGTTGATATCAATCATCAGGTACCAGCAGGACCAGTACAAGAGGCAGGCTTTCAGATTATTTGGAATATTTATTGAAACTCAAGACCATGCAATGAATTCAGCTCTATCTAGACTGACAGAAGCGTACCCAGAGCTTGAGATAATCCGTGCAACGGGTCCATTTTCTGGTGGTCAACCAGATCTTTCAAAACTATCCAGAACATCTGCCCAAGACTTTTCACAGGAACTGACAGATAGATTGTTCGAGATGATCTGTGCCGAAAAAGGTATCCAGAATATTATCTGCCACTGGTCTATGACAGATTTGGCGGCCAAGACACTGTCCTTGACTGCGAAGGGCAAAGGCATTCGTATCCCGAGTTTGACCACAGGGAAAATATTGCCTTTGTGCGAGGTATACGGCAGTGAGCTTGGCTTATATGCCGGTATTAAAGGACTGCAAAAACACGTCGCGCCTCCACCAGAAATCCCGGCCATCACCAAGCTTCGCAGCATAGATGAGCTAGTTGATGAATACTTTCGCGAGGTCGAACCGAACTTTCCTTCTGTTGTGTCCACCGTTGTAAGAACAACTCACAAGCTAAGCCAACCAGCTAATCTAGACAGAAGATGTGAGCTGTGCGGAGATCCAAGGGAAAGTGACTCGTCTGAGTGGGTAGACCGAATTGTAGTTTCAGCAAAAAAAACAGCTTCCGGGCTGTGCTACGGATGCATTCGTTTATCAGAAGGGCTGAACATTGATTCACTAAACATTGAAACGATATTGAGAGAATATGAAATCAAGAATTGACCAAGCGGTTGAATTGCATCACTTCCTCTGGCCATATGCCTTGGTCGCATATTGTCCGTTAATGACTATGACATCTTGAGGACGGTAGTCGTGCTTGCCAGAAAAAAAGGATTCCAGAATCGATTTCACGCCAGCAGCGTATCTCTGCTGAGCGTCAAGAGATGTTCCCGATATATGCGGGGTCATAGCATTGCCAGCACCATATTTGTTGGCCATCGATCTCCACGGGTGGTTCTTTGGAGCTGGCTGTGGATACCACACGTCACCACCATACCCCCTCAACTGGCCGGAAGCAACAGCATCAGCGACATCCTGTTCATTACAAATAGCACCTCTGGCTGTGTTCACGAGCCAGGCACCTTTCTTCATTTTCGAAATCAAATCTTTGTTGAAAAGGCCCTTGGTGGATTCGTGCAAAGGACAGTTGATGGTAACAACATCAGCCACCGCCAGCATGTCTTCTAGCTTCTCAACTCTTCTGCATCCAATCTTCTTCTCCAGTTCGGGGGCCAGTGGCTGGTAATCAAAATAAAGGAGCTCCTTACAGTCAAATGGAACTAGTCTCTCCAAAACACGAGAACCAATTCTACCGACACCAACAGTGGCCACTACCTTACCCTCCAGGTCATAGGAGTCCTTTGCAACCGCTGCGACATCCCATTCTCCTTTAATAATCTGCTCGTGAGCTGGGACAAAGTTGCGGACCAGCACGAGCATGCTCATCACAACATGCTCTGCCACTGACGTTACATTCGAACCAGTGACCTCAACTACTGTGATCCCACGCTCATTGGCTGCATTCAAGTCCACGTGATCAGATCCAACACCAGCTGTGATGCAGATCTTCAGATTCTTGGCCCTTGCAATTCTCTCTCTAGTAATATAACCAGGATGAAATGGAGTGGTGATGATAACCTCGGCGTCAACAAGCTCTTTGTCCATCACGGAATCTTTTCCATCCTTGTCTGAAGTGGTCACTAGAGTATGCCCATTGGCCTCTAGCCATGGGCGAATCCCAAGTTCGTTCTCGATGCAACCCAACAATTTCTCTTCATCTTTAGCGTGACTGCCAGCAGAATATAAAACGAGAAGGATCTTAGCCATGGTAAAATTCGGGGTATTCAAAGCAAAAGGATCAAGGATCTTTGATCATTCAATGGGGAGAGGAACGACTTTATAGCTGAAGGTTGCCAATATCGCCCCCCTCACGAAGATCGCTCCATTCCCCATCAAGTAAGACCTGAGCCGCAGCTTATGCCGGCTCATCATTCCGGCCACGGCAATTAGCTATTCAGCAGTGAGGGGCTTATGCGGCTGAGAAGGCTCAGGTGGGGCACCCTTCTGTCCTATGATCCGGGGTAAAAATTGTGGTGTGGGGTAATGCATGAGCCGCACGAACATGGAATCCCGGAACGTTAGAAACAGAGTGGGGAAATTTTCTATCCAAGAACAGTGGCGGTATTTAATGGAAAAGTAAAAGTTTATATAATTTACAGGAAAAATCGTTTCGCTTGTGTCTGTCTTGAGATTGCCTCTCTCACCTAGCGAGTCCTGGTGGCATAGCGCCATCCCCAGGTCAACGTGTACACACACGCACGAGGCCACATCTATCGCTGCAATCCATACGACAATACAGTGAGCGCTAGCCTCCCAATCACGCCCGACTGGCCAGAGGTGGACTAGTGTATCAATGAGGGTCAAGAATTTTCAAGACATAAGATAAGAGTACAACTGATAAATTACTCATTCCTTCGATAAAGCCTTAGTTCAACTAATGGTAAGACATCGAGTGCTTAATTGTCTTCCAAGCCGAAGTTCCAGCCTCGCAGCTTTTGATGAAAGAACAGTTCGCAATCCTAGAATTCCAGGAATTCTAGTGGTATTGGGATTATATGGATAAATAATTAGGGTTTTGGGGAGTTGGGGATTCGGGTAAAAATTTGGCGGATCATTGCAGAAATCTATTACAGATCCAGGCTCGTGAGGCGGCTCCTCGCATAG
>JAKTYB010000097.1:0-43350 GCA_030561725.1 Grinbergsozyma bentonensis
GCGAGCGCAGCGAGCACTACGGGATCCAAGGGCGGAGCCCTGGCCGCCGGAGGCATCCCAGGTAGCCCGCTGGACTGGTGCCTGGCCGCCGGAGGCATCCCGGGTAGCCCGCTGGACTGGTGCCTGGCCTCCGGCCCGGCTGTCCCCCTACTTCCTTGAGCTGGGGCAGCACTAGGGGAGGAGGCAGCCGTGCGGGTGTCATCTGCCTCCTGGGCGGAGACCGACAGCCTGCGATGGGCCGAACGTACCGGTGAATCCAACACACCTACATTCAACCTCTGCATTTCACATTCTTGCCCGCTCCCGCAGCTCCAAATCCCCCCTTTCCTGCCGCCTTCCACCGTCCCCCAAACACCACCTCTGCCCCAGAAACCCAGCCGCGTCACTAGGCAGCCTATTTGCGTCCCACAGCTCCCAGGCTGAATTTAAATTTCTGATGGCAGCCGCTTTCTGGCCTCCACACTCCCGTGCCGTCACCACTTCAATGTCGAGTGCTCTGTTCCACACCCCGCCGGTCAAGGACGAGCGCGCCTGGATAGCCCAGCAGGAGTCGTACGGCGTGGCTGCCACTGAGGAGCTGGCCGACAAGGCTGTGGAAACAGCCTCGCTGTCGTCGGTCAAGTCCGGCGCCAGCCAGGCCTCTGGCGACTCCCTCGAGTCGCTGCTGCCGCCCAAGCTCGATGCTGCCGTCGAGAACTTTGTCCGGTCGCTGCAGGAGCCCATTTATGAGGCGCCCCTGACAGCAGACGACATTACAAACCTGTTTCAGGACTTTTACCGCCGCTTCGCCGCCCAGGCCGAGCAGTACGTGGCGTCGGCGTCGGCCACGCCGCGCGCGCGCGACGTCCAGATGGAGTCCTACAAGGAGATCGCCGAGAAGCGCAAGGAGCGCTCGCTGCGGCCGCAGAAGGTCCTCAAGTACACGGAGGCTGCTGAGCAGAAGGCGTGCGAGTCGGTCTATGAGAAGATCTTCCGCAGGGCCTTTTCGCACGACCGCCACCGCTCCGCAGAGCTCGATGCCCGCATAGCCCTGCTGCGAGGCATCCCCGTGACCCTCGAAAACCTCGATGTCAAGGGCCTCAGCGACGAGGAGCTGCGCGGCTGGCTGTCGGGCGCCGGCGACGAGCTGCTGGCCATGAACGACGCCGTGGCCCCGGCCACCAAGCTCGAGCACCTGCTCAAAGCGCACAAGGTCATTGTGCAGACGCTGTCGGAGAAGGTGGCCCCCAAGGGTGCGGCCTCCGCCGACCTGGTGCTCCCGGTCCTCATCTTCTCCATCATCTTCTACAGCATGCCCAGCCCGTGGCTCAATCTGCGCTACGTCATGCGCTTTCGCAACGCGGGAGCCATCTCGGGCGAGTCTCTCTATTGCATCACTAACCTGGAGGCCGCCGTCGAGTTTTTGGAGACTGTCACGCTTGACGCCCTGGGCATCGAGCCGCCGCCACCACTCACTGACGGAGACGACGGCCCAGACCTGTCCAAGCTGACCGTCCCCAGCTCTTTCCAGACTGCCGCAGACCCGCTCGGCACCTCCTCCAGTGCTGGCGCTGGTACAGGTGCCGCCGCCGCCGCCGCCCCAGCCGCCCCCAATCTCCCGCGCTCGGCCTCTCGCCAGCAGCTTCACGCCCGCCGCATGTCATTCATGCCCTCCGACATTGCCGACCAGAGCATCAAATCTCTCGGCTCCACCCTCAACAACAGCTACAAGTATTTATTGGGCAAGCTCGCTGCAGACAAGAAAGAGGTCGCCGACGCCCTGCCGTCCACACTTGAAGACGCCCGCCACATTGTTGGCCTCGAGACCCCACCAGCCACATCCCCGGCCAAACCCATCCAGAGAACCGTGTCCGAGGATTCGTTTTCGCGGCACTCCGCTGAGGAGCCCATCAAGAACCGGTCACGGTCTTCCACTAACAACTCGGGCCACGAGCCGTTTCTGGGCCGATTTGTGCCGTCCGGTGTCAACATGATGCGCGGCTTTCGTTCGCTCTCCATCTCGCAGAACGACTCGGCGCACCACTCATCCTCGAGCTTGCCAACCACTGTTGGCAAGGTTCATGCGCCGAATGAGCGTTTCCTGCAAGATTTCGACCAGCTCAAAGTGGCAGAGCTACGTGAGCTACATTCTGAGTACAGGCGTCTGGTTAAATTTTTGGAGACCATCAATGCATTCGAGGAGACGTAGCAGTTCCGTATCAGCATCTATACATGATAGCAGTTTGTCAGTCACGGGTTGTGCCCAGCACACGAACCGCGCCAGAGCTCCAGAAGCAACACACTACGTATTATGTACTCAACCAGCGACCCATCCGTTTGCCGCTGCTCCTGAACCGCTGCTTCCAGTTGCCTCTTCAGTCAGCAGCGCTTCAGCCCCACATTTCTTTTCAGAAAGTCCCAGCAACGCGAGCCTGTGCCGCTGGTTCCAGTAGGTTTCCAGAGGGTATCTAGTGGGCCGCCAGCCGATCTCCTAGAGGCACCTCCCCACACTCCCAGATGCCACTCTCTTTAAACTCCACACTTGCACCCTCGCCACCATGACCAAACGATGGATTCCCATCGAATGCAACCCCGAAGTCTTTAATAAGCTCGCATACTCCATTGGGGTCCCCAGATCGGTCGAGTTCACCGATCTCTGGTCCCTGGACCCTGAAATGCTCGCTTTTGTGCCCCGTCCTGTCTACGCCATTATCCTCGTATTTCCCATCACCCCAGAATACGAGGAGAACCGGCTGGCAATTGACGGTGCCAAGCCCGCTGACTACTATAATGCCATAGCTGGATCAAACAACGAGCACGTTCTCTGGTACAAACAAACCATTGGAAATGCTTGCGGCACCATGGCCATGATCCACGCCGTTGAAAACACGCTTGCTGACAAGCTTCCAGCAGACTCTGTAGCCGGCAAGCTGCTTCACGAGACCCAGCCAATGAACGTTGACAAGCGCGCTGCCTACATTGAAGCGGACGAAGAGCTAGAAAAGTGCCATGCAGCTGTGGCAGAAAGTGGTGACACCGATGCCCCAGCCGCAGCAGATGAAATCACCACGCACTACGTGTGTTTCTGTAGAAGCCAAAAGGACGGCCACCTGTATGAGCTCGATGGGCGAAGATCAGGCCCAATTGATCATGGTGAGATTCCCGACGATCTGTTTTGCGACGTTTCGCTCAAGGCAGTGGACGCCTTTTTCAAGGCAAACCCAAAAGCCAACTTTAGTCTGATGGCAATGGTTGGCGCTTAGATGTACAATATACGAAAAGCAAAAGAATGCTCTCAATATCATAGCCGTCTCGGTATGCGAGATAGTGACAATCTTCTCGCATTTGTGCACTGCAGTCAGTCAAGCTCATTTTTAGTATGCGCAGGCGGTGTACGCTCGTACCATTGCCGTCAGTAAATGCCAATCCACTGCATTACTTGCAAGATGACACACTTTTCTCGATTCTTAAATGCGCTTGGCTCCTGCATCACGCATTCTTGCAGAAATTAGGCGTAAGTAAACATACCAAAGCCAATATATCGGTTCAAATTAAATTTGGCCCTTGATATCAACTTTTTGACTGCCCAGCCTAGCCAATTCCAGAACAGGATGAGCTTCCTTAGACCTCAGTACTCCCCCAGTAGGTAACTCGCCATCGACAAACTGGCTGACCCCATACTTGTCAAGTAACTCCACCAGGTTGCTCGCACCACCGAGTCCTAGAGACTCCACTAGAAACTGCAGTGAAATTGACGGCCTCATCGCCCTAGTAACAATGCATAGAGCTGACAGTCGCACCCTTTCCATGAAGACATCCATCAACAGGTTGTTCATGTTGGGTGCCTTGAAGTAGAGTCGAAAAAACTCTTGAAAGTTATTATCATAGACCGCACGGCGCACAGCTATAGCATGCACAACTGCCGGGTCTTGGGCATATCTGCTGTCTAAAAGAAATTCCAGCTCCTCCAAAAAGTCTGCTGAGTTGCGCGTGTGGACACAATACAATATTCTGTAAGCAATAAACTCAGCCTCGCTGCCCTCAATGCCCAGCGCATACAGCTCTTTTAGCTTGTTTTGACACTGGTTGAATTCACCAAGATCTGCAACCGTCAGCGCTATACGGGCGTGAGTCTGGTAGACCTTGACAGTGAATTCATTCTGAATATGTTGAACAGTCAGGTCCTGCCTCATGGACTTGAATTGATTGCAAATAAATGGATAGTTCCGTTCTTTGTTCCACGTCTTGTTGAGATACTGGATTGTTTTCTCCAGAACTTCCTGCGGCCTGACTTGGTTCGGGTCAGCCTCAGATGTTAGACGTAGATACTCCTTGAGGATATTCTGGTTTTTGCCGATGATAAGTCCATGGGAGGCGGGAGCAAGATCAGTAGCAGAAGCTTCCGTCGCCCCGCCCGCTGCTTCAGCAGCGAAGCGTTTAGCACGCTGTGCCTTTCGAGACAAGTCCCCACCATCCACTAGGATGCTTTCTTCGGAACGCATAGCCGAGAAGGGCCGCTTCTTAGCGCTCTCCGCTTTCAGCATATCAGTCCCGCTCACATCTACTTGCCAGGGTAATATTTCTTGCTGCAGATTAGACGCCGCCCATGGCAGCGGCTTTGATGCGGGTTTTGAGACTGGCTGTGATCGCTCCAAACTTGGCTGCTCATCTATGCTGACCAGTGAATCTGATGTGCGACTTCCATTATCCAACGAACGAACTTTGACGAAGAGCTTCGCATCTGCAAGGTCGGATACGCTTATGCTACTCCAGGGAAAGTCCTGAATAAGGTGGTGTTTTTTGGCATACTTGAGCGACATTTCAAGCACATCTGTGTATTTCTTGGCAACTTCTTCGTCAATAGATGGTGGGAAGGTTTTCTTTATGAGCTTGACGAGCCCCTTGGGCACCTCGCCATCGGAATACTTGAGTGCCAGGTTTCTCGCTTTAAGCCTTGCTTTGAACTCTGGGTTATTGAGAGACATATCGGGGAGTGATTTCATGTGATTGGTCGCCATTGTCGGTGAGGGGCCTGCAACAGCAGCCTTTCTCCATGGCGGTGTCGACATGCTATATATTTTATATAAATTGGGTTGATGCAGTGGGCAGTAGAATGGACAGTTCCTTGGTAGTGGCTACTTAGGACGTTTGTTAGTTGCCTTCATTGGGTGGATGACCAGGTTGGCTAGCCAGACGAGGTGCAAGGAGGGGAAAGAAAGAACATGCACTGACAGATGGAATCTACCTGAGTCTTTTCTTTCATTATCTTACCCTTTTACGATGAAAATTTCCGTTCATAGTTCCACCTGGAACCGCCAGCAAGAGACTCTCAGCTCACAGGCAAAACTCTCTGGTGGGTTCACCTCTGCTACCCAGTAGAACCCACTAGCGCGCTCAGACACAGACAAGTACTTAGACAAACCAAGATTTGAAGAGAAGTTGGACAACGGCCGTACCGAAGATTCAGTTGTCCCAGGGCAGAGATTGTCTAATGGCTGCCCAATTGCCTCTAGTAGCAGTCCACGCAGGGGCTGGACATCACGCTCACCCCAAGAAGGTGCTTCGCCTGTGCAAGTCGCTGGTTAAGCACGGCAATCAGCTGCTGGCGCAAAATGTGCCTGCAGACATAGTTGCCCGAGACCTCTGTGCCATGTTTGAGGATAATTGTCTCACCAATTGCGGCCGAGGATCTCAGCTGAACGAATCAGGCGTTGTGGAGTGCGATGCGTCCATGCTTGTGCTGAGCCAAAAGAAGCGGTGTGCAGCAGCTGTAGGGGCACTCACCACTAAAAACCCCATCCGGGTTGTTCATGAAATGCTAAATGACATCAGGAGCGGTCGTGGGGGCGAATGTGGACGGGTCATTCCGAGTTTTCGGTGTGGATCAGGTGCAGCAGCCTATGCTGCCAGTAAGGGCGCTCTCGACACTGAGGATCTAGTCACAGAAGAAACGCAAAAGGACCATACTATTTGGAAAGCACTGCTTGAAAAGGATGCTGCTTTGCTCTCACGACTGGACAACAGCGTCACAGACACGGTTGGAGTTATTTGCATTGACAACACGGGCCTGGTAGCGGTGTGTGCCTCCTCAGGGGGCGTTTTGCTCAAGCCGCAGGGGAGAATAGGTCCTGCGGCACTCGTTGGCTCGGGCATTTGGATTTCTGACGATGGTCTCTCGGTGGCTTGCTCTAGTGGGTTTGGAGAAGATATTGTAACGGGACAGCTTGCCAGACTCGGGGCGGAAGAAGCGTGCAAAAACTACCCATCGTCCAATGACTGGATGAAGTCCATTGTAGACAGATTGGTAAACCAAACACTGCTTCAAAGCAGTCCCTTGTTTGTTGGCCTGCTTACGGTGAGGATAGAGGCCGGGGATTTCGAAGTGCTATGCGGACATACTGCTGCAGGAATGATTTTTGCTAGCGGAAATGGACAAGAGGTCAAGGGATCTATTCTAGACGGTACTAGAGGTTCTATAAGTGTGGCATCTCATTTATGGCGTCGAGTGACGCAGGCTGATGCGCTTCGTGATGAAAACTGATTGTCAGTGAGCTCTTTTTTCTCGGTTAAAGAAGGGTTGCACCAGAAGAGCCCCAGCACAATACCATGGAAAACTGATTTCTCTACCCGAAACAAGATTCACTCTCTCCGCGATCGATTCATTTTAGCGACTGACTCGCTAGTACACCATGGACGTCACGTGAAGGCAAAACGATCAGAAGACTATAGGCTCAGCAAGAAGTTGCTGCCAGTAAACAAGGCGAAATTTCCATTGGCTGCATACTCAACGACTTGCCACTGCTTGCAGTAAATCCTTTCCATTCCATTTCGCCGCCACCATCGTCACCTGCCGCCGTCAACTCCGAGCTCGGCCGATCCGGCATATCCGTACTTGCATGCCCTTTTCCAACATATCCGAGACATCCTCAGCACAAGTAAATCTGCTGAGCGCACGTTTGTACATAACCCAAGGCCCACAAATCTCTCTTCTTCACATTCCGCTCTGTCTAAACACATATTTTTAGCCTATTCCTGTCCCTAGCCTTCCATCAGCTCCTTCCAGCTCTTTCCAGCCTGATCCCCACTGTCTCCCACCACCTTCTCGAACTTTCCCCCTCCCACCACCCATTGCTTTGGTTTCCCACCATATAAACCCCAGCTCCCGCACAAGTTGAAATTTCAGCGGCCACAAATTTTCAACCTTCACACACACACACACAATGCTTGCGTCGAGATTCGCAAAGAATGCATGGAGGTCGGCTGCCCTTAGGCCTGCCGTCCGCTTCAACTCTTCCAAGGTCCAGGGCTCTGTGATTGGTATCGATCTTGGTACCACCAACTCTGCTGTGGCCATTATGGAGGGTAAGATCCCCAAGGTCATCGAAAACTCGGAGGGTGCCAGAACCACTCCTTCCGTTGTTGCTTTCACCAAGGACGGTGAGCGTCTTGTCGGTACCCCTGCCAAGCGTCAGGCCGTTGTCAACCCCGAAAACACTCTGTTCGCCACCAAGCGTCTGATTGGTCGTCGCTTCGAGGACAAGGAGGTTCAGAAGGATCTTGACCAGGTTCCCTACAAGATTGTCAAGCACAGCAACGGCGATGCTTGGCTTGAGGCCCGTGGCGAAACCTACTCGCCCGCTCAGATTGGTGGTTTCGTCCTCAACAAAATGAAGGAGACTGCCGAGGGTTACCTTGGAAAGACTGTCAAGAATGCTGTTGTCACTGTTCCTGCATACTTCAACGACTCCCAGAGACAGGCTACCAAGGACGCCGGCCAGATTGTTGGCCTCAACGTGCTGCGTGTCGTCAATGAGCCCACTGCTGCCGCTCTTGCCTATGGTCTCGAGAAGACCGATGACAAGCTGGTTGCTGTCTTCGACTTGGGTGGTGGTACCTTTGATATCTCTATCCTCGAGATCCAGAAGGGTGTCTTTGAGGTCAAGTCCACCAACGGTGATACCCATCTTGGTGGTGAGGACTTTGACATTGCTATTGTCAGACACCTTGTTGAGGCTTTCAAGAAGGAGAACGGTGTTGATCTTACTGGTGACAGAATGGCTATCCAGAGAATCCGTGAGGCCGCCGAGAAGGCCAAGTGCGAGCTTTCCTCTACTGTCTCCACTGACATTAACCTTCCTTTCATTACTGCTGACGCCACCGGTCCCAAGCACATCAACGCCACCATCACTCGTGCCCAGTTCGAGGGTCTGGTCGATGGCCTGATCAAGCGCACTGTTGACCCCGTCAAGAAGGCCATGAAGGACGCCTCTGTGAAGTCTTCGGACGTTAACGAGGTCATCCTTGTTGGTGGTATGTCTCGTATGCCCAAGGTTGTTGAGACTGTTAAGCAGCTCTTCGGTAAGGAGCCCAATAAGTCGGTCAACCCTGATGAGGCTGTTGCCATTGGTGCTGCCATTCAGGGTGCTGTTCTTGCCGGTGAGGTTCAGGATGTTCTGCTCCTCGATGTCACTCCCCTGTCTCTTGGTATTGAGACTCTTGGTGGCGTCTTCACCAGACTTATCAACAGAAACACCACCATCCCCACCAGAAAGTCGCAGATCTTCTCTACTGCTGCCACTGGCCAGACCTCTGTCGAGATCCGTGTCTACCAGGGTGAGCGTGAGCTTGTCCGCGACAACAAGCTGATTGGCAACTTTACCCTTTCTGGTATTCCTCCTGCTGCCAAGGGTGTTCCCCAGATTGAGGTCACCTTTGACATTGACGCTGACGGAATCATCAACGTTTCTGCTCGCGACAAGGGCACCAATAAGGATGCTTCCATCACTGTCGCTGGCTCCTCTGGTCTCTCCGACACTGAGATTGAGAAGATGGTCAACGATGCTGAGAAGTACAAGGAGCAGGACAAGGCTCGCCGTGAGGCTGTTGAGACCGCCAACCGCGGTGACTCGATCTGCAATGAGATTGAGAGCTCTCTCAACGAGTTCCAGGCTCAGCTCGACAAGGATGCTTCTGACAAGCTCAAGGAGAAGATCACTGCTCTGAGAGAGTTGATTGCCCGTGCTCAGGCCGGCGAGGAGGTTGATGTTGCCGACATCAAGACCAAGACTGATGAAATTCAGAACGACTCTCTCGAGGTTTTCAAGAAGGTCTACGAGGAGAAGGCTCGTAACCAGTCTTCCTCTGAGTCTGAGGAGAAGAAGGAGTAAATTGTATATAGCTGTAAATATTTGAGGCTCTAGCCCAGAATTAGATCTGTTTTTCTAAGTATTTTATGTGGTACACTGGTAGCCGCTCGATCATCTGGCTGCACAATAGATGGCAACTGTGGAACGTGGTGGCGGTGCGCTTTCCCAGGCAAAGTTCAAGTCAATGCTGGAGCAGACTTTAAGTCCAGTAAAAGGAAGAATGTTCTTCAAACCAGCCGCATGTGTACCAAAAAGGCACACTTGGATATGCCCCGCAGCTCCAGCTTGCTGATTGGCAGCATAGTATCACGGGGACTATTAGCGAAGAAGACATGGCCAGTCCAATTGAAAGAAACTTGCTTTCAAATTCATTTGTCCGGCAGCGATTGACTTATTATCATTGTCAAGCTTTTAGCAGTTGAGGTCGATGGCATTGACAATCGCTCAGAGATTGAACAATAAAGTTGAGATTTGGCTTGTGATCTGCTTGTTAGGCTGAATTAGATAATTAGTTTTACAGATCTCAATCGGCTTCTGTTCAATCCCTGCATCCAAAAAAAGGAACTTATAAGAACTCCAATAGTCTGATCTTACACATTCTTTGACATTACTCGATGTTGCTTGACCGGATTCACTGTGCTGGGCGTGGGCATGCTGCGACTTGAGAATATTATCTTGACAATGCTTGAGCTCGTAACTCTGTGCTTTTTTCCGTCGCTGAGGCATCTTGAGAGTGTGTTAACTTCGAAAATTGTTCGATATGCACTCCGACAAAGTAAGGTATATTATACCGCATACTGTGGCCGATGATTTACGCATTTATCTGGGTGAATCAAATATATAAAGAATATTCATCGATGTGTGGAGGATGGAAGCTACAGTTGATTCTCTGCTTTTCCACACTGACCGATCTGCAAATGCTAAATGCTAACTGGGTTAAATCTCAACTGAAAATGTTCTCATATACCCAGCTAAAGGATATCATACGGTCCTTTCACAAGCTGAAAAGCTCATACCTTCCCCTGTCGACGACAATAAACTGAGGTGGTCATTCCTGCTCGATTCTGGCATTGTACATGAGCCGCTCCGGTCGGTCAGGCGCAGTTGCGATGGTAGCCCAAAAAAACATGAGATTATTCTATTTCGATGAGTCTTCTGTTATCAATATTGTTGTACTAAATTTGGATTGAATGACTTCTCAAAAGAGCTTTGTAATATAACTCTTTGGAACGCAAACCTCACATCCTTGAGTTGAGCTGAGGTGCCGGAGTGTCTGATCAGGCCTAGTCTTCGTGTTAATCAGATCACTGGAAAGATGGAAATGAAATATTTATCGGCATCATTGAAAAGCTCAACGCTATCAATAATAAATAGCACGGATTGAGAGTGCAGGAGTGACCACGAGTTTTGATGATTGTGAGATGTGGGGAAGGAAACATCAACGACTTGAGCTGTAAAAAACTTCTCATTTCATTCAAGAGTTTGTGAATGAAGGCTATCCACCAATGATAAATGTGCTGGGATTCAGAGATACCCATACGTCTGACGCAGTTATTCGTTACAGGCTGCTGTATGCAAGCGGTTGATATGACTGACGCATCACACAGACCGATCTATTTGAATTTTGAGAGAAACTAAATGAAGATCTATGACTGAGATTCAATTCCAAAGCCATTTGCAATTTGAATCCCTCAGATACTGCTGCAAGACAGTATCATTCATTGAATAATTTCAGCCAGCATCACACTTGCGAGCGTAGTCAGAAGCGGCGTGAGGTAGCATAGACAACCTTGTGATTGGTGACGCAAAAAGGTCTATAATCTGTGGCAGCAGAACCTGATAAGGCCGTTGTATGCAGGATAAGATTGTGACGAACTTGTGAATGGTGGTGCTCAATTACAGGCTTTTTATCAAAGATTTTATGGAAAAATGCTACTCCGATCTTGTCTTCTTCATGTCGGGAACTGCTGGTGCTTGTAACTGCGAGGCTAGTCACTGATACAGATGACTGCCGTCTAGTGTTGCCACAGCAGCTGAGCGCAAAAACACAAATACGCCATGCAACATGTTATTTATAAGATTTACATTACTCATGTGTATCCATAGCGTCATCCTCTGCAGTCTGAGGTGCAGCCGGTTCGTCGGTCGTGCCAGCGCCGTCGGTGGCTGCCTCAGCACCTTCAGCAGTCTCAGTGGCCTCTGCCTCAGCCTCCGCAGCGGCCGCAGCAGCCGCTGGAGCCTCCAACTTGTCAAGCCATGGTCCCACAGCCGCATCCTCCAAAATAGTGAACTTGGTGTCCTTGCCAACATATGCAATGGATGTGTTTGCCGCCGTCAGCTCCTTGTCCTGGCCAAGCGTGTCACGCAAAGCATTGAGACCGTGGAGAATCAGTTCCTCCAAAGAGGAATCTGTGAAGGACTCGTAGTTACGCTCCAGGTATGTTCGGGCGGCCTGAGAACGCGCACCAATGGCAGTACCGACGTATTCCAAAACCGAGCCCGATGGCTGGAATTCGTACAGGTGCGAACCACTCTGATCGTAGCCAACGACTAGCAGACCGACACCGTAGGGACGCGCACCGTACGATTGCGTATTCTTCTGGGCCTTTTCGGCAATGGCATTGACGGCCTTTGACACTGCCAGCGGCTGATTGTACACCAGCTGCGAGTTGATGGCCTGTGTGCGGAGTGTGTTGGACAAAATGCGAGCATCGGGGGCAAGACCGGCCAGAGCCAGTCCCATGTGGTCTGCGATTCTAATCAGCTTCTTTTGATAGGAGCCGAGATCCTCAGCGTTTCTTTTGAGCGCCACGAGCACGGCGAAGTTTGTCGACGCCAGGCCGACGGCAGCAGAACCCTGCTTGATGGCCTCATTAGCATACTCTACTTGGAATAGACGGCCAGTAGGCGAGTATGTAACTGTGTCATTGTCGTAGGAATTGCGGAACATTGTTGTAGAAGTTCCTTTGCCACAGTGGTGGTTATGACGGAGGATGTTGGGCGGTGGGATTTGTCCCAAGGCTTGGAGTGGTGGGGCGCTGCCCCGGGGGAGTGGGACACCACTGGTACAGTCTTTTGGCCGCTGCTGGGCTGGTGGATGCCGCCAGCCAGCCTGACCGGCTAGTTGACTATTATCACTTCCTGCCAACCACAGCGCGCCATCTTCACACTCCGCGGCTCCCAAGGAGTTTGGGCGGACCTGCATTGCACCGCCGCAGCAACCTGTCGGGCATTGCCCCGGCCTTCTCCACACACCGCCAGCCTGGGACAAACCAGCCCTCACTGCGCAGACTCTCCAGCCTCCTCACATGATGCAAATCAGCCCGCTCTCTAAAATCATAGCTCTGAGCAGTGCTCTTGCCTTGGGATTTTTGCTCATTGTCCTTTCCTGTGCTCTTTACCATAATTGGCTCCCTCTTATTGTCGGTACGTATAGCTTTGGGGCTCTGGAGAAGCACAAGAGACACCCAATCAAATGGAGAAGAACCTGGATTCCCGGTCGTTTTACCAGTCCTGGCCAGCCTCTACGTCTCAGAGTCCCATCCAGAGTGCCCCAGCCCGCTTCTTTACTAACCTAGTTGCCCTCTTCCTTATTGCACCCCTACCAAATGCTGTGTGCGGCAGCTGGGGCGGCGAGGACTTTATGAGTGACACGCAGTCGACGGTTGTCGATTTTGGCCGTTTTACCACTGGATTCATTCTCTTCTCCGGCCTGGCCCTGCCGGTTGTTCTTGCACATAACGCCATCATCAGCCTGTCAGCCATGTTTATGAGTCTGTCGGGTGGTGTGCTTGTCTACTTGGCCATCATCACTTTCAGCGCCTTCTTCAACCATGGGGAGGAATTTTAGGTTTGCCTAGATCGACATGAATTAATGTATTTTTTTATTGTGACTCGCTGAGCGGTCTGGGGGTTTGAGTGTGAGCCGGACCGCTCAGGCAGCTCTGGCCAGCGCCTCAGGCTCGCTGCCAGTCGGTGCCCCAAAAGTCCCGAATGCCGGAGCGAGCCGATCTGCACCGCTCAAGCCGAGAGCACAGCAGCCAGTATCCGCCTCACCTGCAATCCGCGCCGGCCCGAGACAACGCAAATCAGCAATGCTGCACTGCAGCATTTTCCACTCTTTGGTCTCCAAAATAGCCCCACCATTTGCCCCATCTGTGTGGCCCCTCCTCCTCAGCTGGTGGCAAACGCCACTATCTCCACGTGACTCGCCACTAGCCACCCCCACAAAAAAAGATATATAGAGGGCCAGCATTGGTTGCTTGCATCGCATCAGATCAACGCAAATCAATGATGTGTCCACGCGGAAGAAGAAACAACGACGAAGCAAACACCGTTGCAGTGAACGAAGACAAGACATGGGCCCAGTCTCTGGACGAGGTCTTCGGCACCAGTGACTTTGACGCCCTGCAGGCCAAAATGGTGCAGAAGTTTGACGAGTTTGATAGGGCGTTTGACAGCTCCAACCTGCCAGTGTCTTTCCCGTTTTTGGGCGGGTTTTCGAAAACCTCCGACCCAAAGACACTCCGTGCCTACCCGGTTCCCTCCGTGAGCACCTATGAGCGCTGTCTCGAGGCCGGCGGCACGTCGGCATGGAACGAAGATGGCATGTGGAGATGCCTGTTCCCGAACGGCGCGCCGCTCAACAGCCTCGACGCAAGAGGCCGTCCTGCTGCCGACAAGTCGCAGCAAACCAATTGGTTCACAGAGTACAGCAATTATCTCGACTTTAAACGTCAAATGATGGCAAATCAGCGTGCGCAGCAGGAGGCACAGGCAGAAGAGCAAAGCCGCAGGAGCAGGCGCGAGAATAGTCGTCGCGACTGGTTCGACGATCGCCACAAGCGCTGGGAAGATCGGGCTGAGCGCTGGGGCTGGTCCCGCAGCGGCGAGGACGCAGAGCCCAAGTCGTCCTCGTCCAATGAAAACCAGATCGCTCTGGCAGATACCGGTAAGCTGCCAAACTCGGATAAGCAAATCACAACAAAGTCTGTTGAGACGCAGACATACACAAATGAGCAAGGCGTCACGGAGACGAAGTACACGGAAAAGATCTGGTACAGTGACGGAACGTCTACCGTAAAGGAGACGACTGGCTCAGCTGCAAATGACAAGGTCAACAGTGGCTGGTTTTGGAAGTAGACGCAGGATGGCTAATATATACCCCATGTTTGATTTCCAGTGGATGTAAATAGTAATGATTCAGTTAACCACATGCAGAGCTGCAATTCAATTAGACACACCAACTGGCACTCTAATGCTTGCCGTTGTGCTACTTGGCGTTTTTGAATTCTGCCAAAGCGCGGTCGATAGTTCCTCGACTCAACTCCAAAGCTTCGGAATCTTCAACCTCCACCACAACTTTTGGCGGGGGCTGTGTCAACCCTGGCCAGATATCGTGAGGCAGGTACTCTCCTCTATCGCTGAGAAAGGCACGCCGTTCATCGAGCTCGGCACTGAACGCCTTTTCAAAGGCACGCGCTGCATCTTTCGCCATCGCCCTCAATTTTGCCAGAGACTCCTTCCGTCTTATGGCCTCCAGAATCATGGCATGGTACGACTCGCTAAAGAGAGCGTAGTAGTCGTTGAGCTCATCTACCTGGGTCAACAGCTCGTCGATTTCCTGCTGCTGTGCCTGCTGGCTGGAGAGATACTCTTTGAACGAAACTTGAGCCTCAGCCAATAAACCGTTGCCGAGAGCTGTCATGGCCTGGGAAACGGTGGCCATTACCTGCTGGCCACGCTCAATCTCCAACTGGAGTTCTTCTATCAGCTTTCCTTTACTTTCAACGTCACCAGATCGTGTCTCCAGTTCCGCAATTGCTGGTTCCACTTGCAGCCGATCCTCTGCCAAAACTTGAAGTAATGCCTCATCATCAGGATGTGCTGTGGCCTCCTGGCACTGGTCATAGTGCATTGCCAGCGATTCCAGCAAAACAGCCATCTCCTGAGCGTTCATGGTCATGTCCTCTATAAAGCCATGAACCTCTACCAGTCGATTCTCGTATTTGGAGACTTCCAGACTGGCCAGGTTTTTTTCTAGTTTCTCAATCTGGGCTCGCAGCGAGTCCCTTACCCTGTGTATTTTGGCATGCGACAACTGCGCCCCGTCTATGGCTGCCTTGAGCATATTTCGCAGATTTTCTATCGAGCCTTCGTCCACATAGGAGCGAAGATTATGCACTTTGCCCTGCTCGGTCTGTAGCCCGCGATCAACCACTGTGTTTTCCAGCAACTGTAGCGACACTGTCAAAGCGTCATTGGCCCGGTCAAGGTCCTGCAACGTTGCAGCGAACTCGCCCTCATACTTATCTGTGGTTCTTTTTAGCTGCTCAGATATAGCTGCGGCCAAATTGAGCTGGTCCTTGAGCGCAGTGGCAAAAAAGGCCTGCCGCGAATTGAGCACAAGTGCTCGCTCGACCCGCCAGCAGGAAGCCACGATGAGCTTGGTCGCATCGACGCAGATGGGTTCTGCTATTCGCAGAGCCTCGGTTGCTTCTTCCAGCCAATCGGGGATCATTGATTCATCTGTGAGAGGGAAAGTTGGTTGGTGAAAACAGACCGGCCTAAAGGGTCTGTCTGGATGAGGGATAATGGGGCTGGGATACGGAGAGCGGGCAAGGCGTGGAGAAAGGCGGAGGCAGTGGAGAAACAGAGAAGATAAATGAGGCAGAGGAGATGAGGATAGAAAAAAAAACTTGGAGAAGGTCTCAAACTAGAATCGTATGAAATTTAGAAACGAGTTTTCACAATTGCAACCATCCCGTCACTATCTTCTCCAGCTTGCTGAAACCTCAGCCGTCCCACGATACTCTGTGGGGCATCGACCCAATATTTTGGCCATCTCCAACGCCTACTCTTCACACATGGAGGAAGGAACCAAAACAGGTGCAGTGCCGGGGTCCAAATCGATCCTTGCTTTTTGGAAGGCTTCACCAAAGGAACCTCAAATACCGGCCCCGCCCCCTGGGTCGCTGACCCCGCCGGGAACGCGTCAAACCAGCGCGTCGGAACGCGTCTGCATTGATCCAACCGGATCTGACAATTCCAATAGACCAGAGGATTCGCAGACACTCTCATTCATTTCCAACTCGATGAATTCACTCAATGCAGTGGATAGTCACCGCAAACTCAGCTCTGGCGAATCTCAGTCTAACGCTTGTTGGGCTTCTGAAGACAGGTATTCGGCAGCGGTTGCTACAAGTTCCAAATCTGTGGATAATTCTGAGATTCCATCGACCTCAGCAACCTGGCATGGGTTTTCAGGATCGTCAGGTTCTTCAGGCTCATCAGCATGGCAGAGCTCGTTTGGTTCCGGTGCTTCGAGTTCTTCAGGATTCCCAAGTTCATCATCAGCAGCTTGGCAGCGACCTTTTGGTTCCGGTCTCTCGAGTTCTTCTAGCTTGCCATCTTCCTCTAGTAAGGGCAAAGGCAAAGGTAAATCCACTCCCTCAGCTCCTGTTCAGACGTGCAAGCCTCCAATGTCGCCAGATCCAGAGCCCGTGCCTTTCTACATCACTTTACGACTTTCTCCTGAGGTCTTGAAAACTTTCAAAAAGCCAGTGCATTCTTTTTTCACAAGGGTCCGAGAAAAGCCAGCTCCTACCACGCTACATTCTATCTTAATGCCTCAGCGACCGAAGTCGGCAGCATCTGATGTAAAACCACTCTCGATTGCAATGCAGCGCTCTGCATCTGACTTTCCGTCACACGTGCCATACAGACCTCTGAAGGAGCATGCCCCATTTCGTCTGTACCATGCCAAGGGCATGATCTCCGAACCTCAGCACACGCCATCTTTAGCATTCAAGCGAAGGACCAGGAAAGCTCCAGTGGAGTCTTGTCTTAAGTCTTTTTTATCAAATTGGTTATCAGCGACTGCTGATACCCGGAAAGCATCTTCTAATCAACGCAAAACGCTAAATCTCACAATAGAACAGCTTGAGGTGCTCATCGGAAAGTGCATTGTTCCCGACGCAGTTACTCAACCACTAATTTCCAAGGCTCTGACATCCTTTTTTAAAAAGGGGGAAATATGGAGCAAGAAGCACTGTCCCGAAAGTTCAGCTGCTTGCTTGTCTCCCGACTCCTCTGCCATTTTCCAGCACCTTATCTCAAGTCTACAGGCCTATGCTGAAACTGAACTCGAACCGTTGACAAGAATAAAGCGAAGGAAGGCTGTGGTGAATGATTTCATTGTGAATGACGATGCTGAAATTGGCAATAAGGAATCGCCCAAAATGATGCTGTTCTGTGGCCCCTCTGGCACAGGGAAAACGACCATGGCACACGCACTAGCCGCCGAGGTTGATGCTTATGTCTTGGAAGTTAATCCAAGTTCAGAGCGGTCAGGAAAGAATCTCATGGAGATAATTGGGGCTGCTGGAAAGTCTCATTTGGTCCATAAACATAACAACTATCAGCAAGCAGGAATTATCTTGTTGGAGGAAGTGGATGTTTTGTACGAAAGTGACGCCTCATTTTGGAGTGGCGTGGAAAGATTTATCAATTCATCTAAAAGACCGGTTATCTTGACTTCTACGGCTTTGGACTCTATTCCTACCCACATTCTGGAAAGCTATTGTACGATCTTTGAATTTGAACGCCCTGCCTTCAGAACTGTGTTGGATATTGTTTGGCTCATTGCTTTGATTGAAGGATACATTATTGACCGCAATCATCTATTTAGTTTTGTCAAGGAGCGTAACGGAGATATCAGAAGGTGTATCAACGACATTCAGCTTTTTTGCATCTCTGCTGGTGATCCGCATATTTCGGAGGAAGGCAAGAGTTTCATCATTGTTGAATTACCTGCCTCAAAGATTGAAACAAGGACTTTTGCGGTAGACAATAGCACCCAGGATTTGTGGAATGCGTCTCAGCAATCTAGTTTTGAAGCCGACCCGTATCCCGAAGACAGGCTGGTTGGAGAAGAGCCATATATGCCGACCAAGCATGAGCCATTCGAATATGAGCATAGTTTGGCTGATTCTCCAATGACTCCTGAAAAATTTAGAGGCGACTGCACCGATGTCAGAATGGCCCTTGAACCTCTTGCCGTGGGCAAAGACTGGTGGAACACCTATTCAGCAATGCTAGATTGCTCCACTGACGCAGTGCTATGCAGTGAAATTGCACCGTACGTAAGAGAGATGGCGCGCTCTGATCGTCAGAGGCTGAAAGAGATGGAGAAGGTGATCGGTTCTGGTCGGACAACGCGTGCCTCTCTGGCGAGCATTGGCGTGGACGGACGTCAACATCTTTTAAAGGGCGCAAATCTCAGCCAAATACTCCAAACGGGCTTTGTCAGTCCATGATTTGCACATGGCTCACTATTTATCAATAAATATGCATCTCTACATGATCTGGGTTTTGTATGCCAGGAGGCCGCCTGTGTAGTTTCTTAGAGCCCGGTACCTTGGTTTTGCGGCCTGCGTCCGTCGGTACGCTTCCTTGATGTGCTCCGGTCTGATGGGTGTCTGCCCCTCGTCTGGCGTGTCAAAGAGATGATATTCCCGCTTGCGTTTGATGGCCATGCTGGGCGTTGAGGCGTGTCCTTCTTCCGTTTCCTTGATTTTGAGTGCCGCCTCGGTGAGGCTGGCCACGATTTCAAATGTGAGAAAACCAAGGGTATCGATGATGTCATCGTGAGGTTTGGACTCCATCAAGAAGGAGATGCCAGCCCACTCGCGGAAGCGTTTGGACTTTTTAAAAGTGAAGGAGGCTTGTCTGCATTCGGACCAACGCACATACTCCTCGCGGGTCATTTGTCGCGTACGCTCATCAGCATTCTTGAGACGCATGAGGGTGGCCAGATTGGCCTCAACTTCGTTTGCATCTGCCTCCTCGTCGTCGTCCACGACTTGTTCCGAGAACATGAAGGGCATTTCCCATGGCAACCGAAGCTTGGACTTCTTGTAGAGCTTTTTGCTCTCCTGCATCTGTGCATCCTCCATGAGCTCAGTACCACCCACCTCACCAGCTTCCTGTTCTTTGGCGTTCTTGCGCACATCTTTCCAAGAGAGATAGGTTCGTAAACGATTTACCTTGGCCTTGTCGTGCCTAATGAGGAATATCAAGTCTTCCACAAGCATACTTCTGGAGCCTCGCTTGAGGGCTAGAGCCGAGGCCTGCATGACAATTTCAATGACCTGGGCCTTGACGATTTCCTCCACCAGAGACGTTGTTTCCGTCAGAGCGTCAGCACGCTCGCCTGAAACAAACATCATCTGCTGGATTTCCACCCGGTACTTGTACTTTGATTCTTTGTCCATGGTTGATGCAAACAGTTGACTTTGCTCTCTTGAAGCCTTGATACTATTGGACAGAACCTCCTCTGTCTGCGGTTCAGACGCTATCGACAAGGTGGTGATTAGTGGCAGTGCGGTTGACCGTGTCAGGGCAGGTGTGGAACGGTCGATAACCAGGTTCGAGCAGGGAAGATTGGCAGGTCTCGCTCCGTCGAGCGTTTGAAGTGGCAGAAAAGACGAGCAGGCAAAAAAAATTGAGCACTGCGACGGTCTCAATTCCATCTTTAAATTGTCATTCCGCAGTGCTGTTTTTTGCGTTCTCTACATGGTTCATCTATATCCGTCAAGTTCAACTATCTCCACTTCCAGTAGGGCGTCTATGCAAGGGCTCGTTCTCTGTATACGCGACGAATCAGGCTGAAGTAAGAGCTGATTGTCAATATTCTGAGCAGAGCTTGCTTTGGAGCCGAAAAATCTCGAAATTCAGCTTTTGTGAGTGAGATCTGCGCCGCACAGAGTCCGCATCTAGGTCCAGAAATCGGACCTGGAGCGCCAAAGCATCACCACTTCCTAGCCCGACCAAAAAGCTTCAAGTATTCGAACCCGATACAGGCTCAAAATATCTCTTTGTTTGCATAAGAGATTCCCCCTGAACAAAACATTCCTTTCCGCCAGCCGCTCACATGGCCCTATCTGCTAGCTAATTCCAGCCTGTCGACGTCGCCTAGTCAGACACGTGAAGCCGGCGCACCTTCCTAATCTAGCGCACGTGCTCAGGTCTAGTGATGAAGCGAGTTTTTTTATATAGTGGTAATTGTGGCGTGGCAAGGCCAAACAGTTTTCTGCATCCTTCGCCATGATTGAGTTTCATCTTGTTGTTTTTGTTCACGGGTAAGTGCACCACGGGTGATGATGCCAAGTGCGTTTGCGACACTAACCAAGTCTGTGGGGAACAATCCAGCACTTCAGATATATTGCCAAGCAGCTCGAGGAGCAGTGCGGGGCGATCGAATGGGCTGATCTCTCTGACCCAGAGTTGCAAAATCGCGATGGCGAAGAATTGATTGCCATCTTGCGAACCAGAGGAAACACTGGGTACTCCTCGATCGATGGTGTTGACGTCTGCGGATCTCGCGTGGTGGAAGAAATCCAGATGGAGGTTGCACGTCTAACAGTCCCAGGAAAGTGCTGTGTTACCAAGTTCTCAATTGCTGGCTACTCTTTTGGCGGTGTCATTGCTCGCTATGCTGTCGGGTTGTTGGAAAAGAGAGGTGTGTTTGACAACATCAAACCCATGATATTCACATCGTTCTGCTCTCCAAATGTTGGTTCTCGCGTTCTCGGCACCAAAACCAAAGCCAAGATTACCAATTGGATTGGTACAAGGGCTATGGGCGCGACGTCTAGCCAGTTATTCCTCACTGATAACGAAGGCGATGAGCCGGGAATGCTGGAGAGAATGGCCGATCCACAGAGCCATTTCATGGCTGGCCTTGCCAGGTTCGAACGTCTGTCTTTGTACGCCAATATTTACGGTGATACGCGTTGCGAGTGGTACACCTCTTTCATCGCAACCAAGACAATCTACAATGGTAAGGGCACTGTGGCTGGACCTTACATGGAGAAGTATGCGGTGGTGATGGACCAGCGTGCCAAGCCTGTGTTTGAAGAATCAACAGCTCTTCTCAACCGGCCCATTCCCTGGTATTCAGGCATTGCCGCGACCATCCACATTTTGACCATGGTGGTCTGGTTCATTTGCTTTGTCGTTAATGCAATGGTGCAAAACGCTGGGTCACTTTTCCGCCAATACCGCTATCACAATGACAGCTACAAGTCTGAGAGAACACACTTGTGCACTGCTTTGGTCGAGAAACCCCATTCCAAGTACGGCACTGTTGGAGAGGATGACGAAACTCCAGAGGTGACGCGGTTTGACCTGGATAAGAGGCAACGCGCCATCATCAAGAATCTCAACACTCTACCGTGGGAAAAACATGCCCTTCACATTAAAAACACCTCACTGAGCCATGCGTGTTGCATTGTCCGCTACCCTGATCGCAGCTTCGCTGAGGGCGAGATTGTTGTCCAGCACTGGATTGACCGCATGTTCAAGGGCCGCAGAGAAATGGCTTGAGTTCTCTTTAGGTTAAGCATTTTGATTTCCGTTTTGATTAGTAACTAGATTTTGCAAAAGTTTCCTCTGCTGGAGCCCCTGCTCAGCTCAGTCGCATTCGCACTTCGGCTCTCATGCACGGTTCTACGCTGGGTGAAATTGTGCCCACAACACTACTTCTCGCCAATCCAAAATTAATGAAGGTCTTGCTAGACCCGAAAAAGAAGCAGCAACATGTAGCAAAGAATATATTTGACAGTCTGGATGCCACTGATGATGTTTCCCTTTCAAGAGATAGGCCAAAAGAGCCGCTGGTTATAAAACCCAAGGCCACCAAACTGGAAGATTCAGAGCAGCAACAATTTGGGCTGATCAAGAGTGAAACATTGAGGCAAGAGGATTCCCAAAAGTCTAGCCTGGCAGCTGTGATGGCAGCCAGTGTTAAAAGAGACAGCTCATCGCTCCCAGATGCCCCAGACGACGCAGCGTTTGAGCGCGTGCCCCCGGAGGAGTTTGGTGCAGCTATGCTAAGAGGAATGGGCTGGGATGGGCAAGATTCAGAAGACGAGGAGAAGGATTTGACACCTGCGAAACGAGCTCCTCTTCTAGGCCTTGGAGCCAAAGCCAGCGGAGCCGAGAATGAAATGGGCGCCTGGGGCAAGGCCGAAAACCTGGCAGAATCTATCCGTGCTAACAAGAGCTACGAGCCTATTGTGAAAATTGACAAAAGCACTGGGGAACGTGTTGAGGAAGACCTAAGGGATCGTGAACGCCAGAGAGCTGAGCGGCGGCGCATCAACAGCGAGGCTGAGCGCGAGCAGCGTCGGCGTGAGACAAGCCCAGGCAGAAGAGGAGGGAGAGGACGCGGCCGAGGTGGAAGAGGGCACCCACGCGGTGGTGGCCATTGGCGTGAACGGCCGCCGAGGGCCAGAGACAGAAGTTACTAGTCCAACAAAGTTCTATTATTCATATCTTATATTATTGCATATCATCTACACATCAATGGTGTCCCAGTCCTTGACACAATCTTCAGCGTTCACCTTGAGCACGTCTTCGAGGCTCCAGCGCAGCTTTTGACCAGTCTTCTTGGAAATGCGCTCCGAAAACTTCAGACACAACTCCTCACCAATCGTGTTGACTTCGGTGAGTACCGTGTCCATGTCCTCCTTGGTCAGTGCGGCCGACAGACAGATACGCACACGCGAAGACGTTACAGGGGTAGCAGGATAGCCTACAACCACAACAGCAATTTTGCGCTCAAGCATCCACCGCGAAAAGGCCGGCATTTTGGAGGGGTTATAGAGCATAATGGGAATAATGGGGGAGTCGGGCATGCCAGATATGCAGAATCCGAGTCGGTGAAGACCCAAGCGGAGGTACCTTGAGTTGAAGGAGAGACGCTGCAGGCGCTCCTTGCCCTCTCCGGGGGATGTTTCACCGAGAATGGTAGCAAGGGATGTCTGGATTTGAGCGAGAACCGGTGGGGCTGCCGCCTCGGCATAGACATTGGCCATGTTGGTGAGGCGGATCTTATCAATGATAGCCTTGTCGGCTGCAACGTAGCCACCAGTGGCGCCAAACGACTTGGTGAAGGTTCCCATAAGAATGTCAATTTCGGAGGGCGGCACCGAGAAGTAGTCGCAGCCGCCCCTACCGTGGGGTCCCATGGCTCCGATCGAGTGCGCTTCATCCATAAAAAGATAAAACTTGTATTCGTGTTTGAGGCGGACAAGCTCGGGCAGGTTGCACATGGTGCCCTCCATGGAATACAGGGCCTCAACAACGACCAGAATTTTCTTCCAGGGACGGTGGGTCTTTGGCTGGCCCTGCGAGATGGCCTCGCGCAAAATGCGCTCCAGATCGTCCATGTCGTTATGCTTGAAAATATTAACTGAGCAACCAGAGACGCGCACGCCGAAACGGATTGATGCGTGATTGAGCTCGTCGGAGATGACGAGACAGCCCTTGTCGACAAGGGCGCTGAAGACATTGCCATTGGTGGCGTAGCCCATGGAGTAGATGAGGGCCGCCTCCTTGCCAACAAACTTGGCGACAACAGCCTCCGTGTCAAGATGCATTTGCGTGGAGCCTCCAGTTGCGCGTGGACCGGTCGACACGGCGCCATTTTCTCTGAGGGAGGCCTCAGCGCGGTCCGTGCACTGGCCCACCGACTGGGCAAAACCGAGGTAGTTGTAGGACGAGAGGTTCAATGCAGAAATAATCTTTCCGGTGTACTTGTATGCGGAAAAGAACTCGTCGAGCCCAATACGGTCAAACACGTTAATGTAGCGTCCGGGCACGTCGATCGTCGGGCGGGCAAAACAGTCGCCCATGCGCTGCTTGAGACGTCGCACGTAGAAAGACTCAAAGTCCGAGGTAAGCGGGGCATAGCCATTGACTTCGCGGCCAAATTCAGCGGCCTTGCTTTTTCCGACGTACTTGGTGAAAAAGTCGCGAATATGGCCAATGATGATGAGCGTCAAAATGTTGAGATATGTAGTGAGGTAGTAGTAGTAGGCCGGTTCGTCTTCCTCATTGTGAATCAGGGGCTGGCCAGCTGGGTGGTGCTGTTCGTAAAGAAACTTGGACGAGGTGAGCGGGCCAAACTCGCGCTCGTCCAGATTGTAGTTGGAGATGGCCTTGGGCATGTTGTTGAGTGGGGGTGAGGCTGGATGACTGCAGTGGCTCAGATGAGCTCTATGGAGATTATTAAGGCCACTAGCGGAGCCGGACCTTTGCCGAGCTTATATTTGTATAAAGAGTGGTGTGCAAGTGGGCAAGTCGTTCGGGCTGAGGGCGTGTCGAGCCAAGTCCCAGCTGGCCCGGACGGGCCGTGACCGTGTCATCGAGGGTGGGTAATAGCTGCAGGGAGGTGCAGCCAATGGGTGATGGGGATTTTTTTTGGGAGGTGGAGGGAGGAGAGTGAGGGAGGAGCGGGATGGAAGGAAGGAGTGAAAAGAGGGGTGAGAAATGGCCAAACTAAAATAACCTGGTAATGTGAGATGAGTTATGCGGTTTTTTTGATTTGTTTTCATGCCTTGCTATTCCTGCTCCCTCTCATCTGGTCGTGTCACCGGTGACAACGGGCTGTGCCACAGGCTGTCCACTACTGGCGGAAGCCCCTGTGCCCCCTCCCCAAAATAGGCCGAGCAGGGCCGGGCCACTACTGTTTAGGTCAATCTGAGGCTAAGCAATGGGGCAGCGCCCCAAGGCCGACGAGAGCGTTGAACCGTCGGGCATTTTTTTTAGCCTGGATATTCCTTTTGATCCGATCAAATGCTTTGCCTTGCTTCCTGCCTTGCCTTATTCCCCGGCCACAATCAGTCCACCCTATTCTTTGTCCATTTCATCAGGACCCCACGGTACCTCAAATCGAACCGCTCATGATACTTTATAAAACTAGCTTGTCTACCATGAAATCTACAGCAAATGCCCTTGTCAATGCCCCTCGAGGATCCAAGCATGCCCCGCATCCGCCCTCTCTTCTCCTGCGTCTACCCAATGGACTCTGCCGCCGACCTGCAAAGAAAGGTGTCTCAAATGAGAGCAAAAATCAAAGCGGCTCAGGAGCAGCGAAAAGACATATGCAACAGCATGCTCTCGATGTACCATGCCGGTCACACTCTTTCAGTCAACCGCTGGAACGACGAATGGACGCAGCTGACGGCTGTGCGCGATCGATTAGACAACTTCGTTGACTACTACAAGTGGCAGATTGAAGCTGCTGAGAAAGAGATAGCGCGCCAATTAGGTATCAATAATTTCATACCTGACAACAATAAAGCAATATTGAGCAATCTGACTCGCAAACCCCCAGGAAGCCCGCAAATTCTATGGCGTCGTCCCGACGGAACAATTGTCGGCCAGTCTGACGCGTCCGAAACGAAAAAGCAGAAAGAACCAGTAGCCCAAAATCTATCGAATCATCAAAAGCACCCATTGGGTGGCAAGAAATTGGTAAGACAGTCCGACTCTCCAGCAGAAAAAACTAGTAGCAGCCAGATCCTTTTGTGCCGTCCAGACAAAGTTTCTGTTGGCCACTCTCAGCCAGTCTCTTTTCCAGAAATTCAGCAACTTCCCCAAAAAGTCCAACCCGTAAGATGGCACGAGTCTTTTGAGAAGAAGAATCACTAGCTCACGTCTTGTAGCCTGCGCATGGCCATTTCGGAAAGACGAGCAGCATATATCGCATCATTGCACTGGGTAATCTGGAATGAAATCCAGTACGGCCAAATAGCGACAATTCGTTCGTCTGCTCAGTTCTTGATGTGTGACCGCGCTCTCCAGATTAAAGTTTGACAGAGTTTGTTCATTTAAAAAAAATTGCGTTTCGACAAAATGTGAGAAAATGACACTGGAAGATCCCCTCGACGTCCGATTTTGGTACGAAAGTGAAAGTGAAAGTGGGTCATCTGGGTCTCCATATTGCCAATATGCTCCAGTGGCACACAGTAGAACTTGCGAAGTCATTGAGCTATTCAGTGATTCTGACAGAGGCACTGAAGATCAGCAGGACACGCTAGAGCCAGCCGATAGCATTGACGACCTGTTTCTCGACCGATCAAACTCTGCAAGCCCTCTCACCAGAGTTGAAAAGCCCTTTCTAAGCGAATCGAATGAAGAGCTTTTTTTAGATCAAGCGGATGATGAGCTTTTTCTAGATCAAGCAGATGAGACAATTCCCTTCTCGTGTTCGACTCCACAAAAGAAAACTAGTAGTGCAGTAGGAGAGCGCCCAATAGCCAGCAGCTCTTTTTCATCGGAATCACAATGGTCCAATGAGTCATTTTTTGTCTATTCAAATGACCGTATAGATGCAGACTACCTGCCTTGTCAGGAACAAGAGAGGGAGTTCCAGGGCGAAAAGTTTGTGCTATATGGGCGCCGAATGGCTCGGAAAGAATGTCTGTTGAGCCATTCACGAGATGGTCAGCCTCGAACGCCTTTGGGTCTGCTAGACTCTATCCATGCTTTCAGGCTGGAAGGAGGTTGGCCAGACAAGCTTGAGCTTGAGCATGAGTGTGATGAACGCTCAAAAAGAGGCAAAGATAGAAGCAAGAAGTTTAAAAAGAAGCCAAAACACTTGAGGAAAATAAAACTCAAGGCAGAAAAGATTTCCAACCTGTTGGACTTTGGTAGCCTCCTCATAAGCCAGGTCAATCACTCCGACATTATCTGCCCAGTCTTGTTCGATTCCTGGGTACATTTTCTTCGTCAGATGGAAAATCGTCCCCCTCAATTTGCAAGTGACCAAAATTTCAGTGCGATACCGCTCATTCTCCGTGTGTACTTGAAAAGACTTGTGCGTCAGGTATGGTCGCTCCATCATCTCTCTCTAGATCGTCACGGCAGTCCACGCAGAGCCTGATTAGCGTATCTCAGCATGACCTTAGTACTTTCAATAAAAGCCAGCATGAGAAAGGCTTCCAAAAAGAATCTTCATGCCACGGCATTTTTTTTCTGTTACTAGATTCCTACAGCTCGGTTGCCCTGCAAACTTGGGTCCGCCCACCAGACCTTTATCCGCCCCGGCAGCGTGGGGGTCAAAATCCGGGCATCTCCTATCTACGCTGGCCAGTCACCCGCCAGGTTTTGCAAGTTGACTCCAGCCCTCACAACATGCCCCTAGCAACACTCGCATCCGAGGGATCTGTAATACACGCTACAGAGCTCACGCCCGAGAGCTTCGCTCCCTTTGGTGGACTCATTTCGGCCCCGCATCAGCTCAAAACTGCCCCCCAGGCTGCAGCCAACTATGGTACTGCCATCAAGCTGATGAAGGTCACTCCAATTCACAACAACTACAAGAATGCACCTTCCGGCAAGGAGGCTACTGCTAACTTCAACATTTTTGTATGCTCCCCTCCTAACCACAAGTTCAAACCCTCAGCAGATGGATCTTCAATCATTTATCCAGCCTCGGTGCTCGAGCGCCATCCGTACTCTACACAGACTTTCTTGCCTATGGGTAGACCCGCTTCGAGTGTTGGGTATCTTGTGATTGTAGCTAAATCTGATCCGGTCACTAGCCTACCAGACCCCAAGACAGTCTGTGCGTTTGTTGCCAAGGGCAATCAGGCTGTCACTTACGGAGCTGGAACCTGGCACTCGCCAATGGTCGCCCTCGGGGGAACGCTGGAATTTGCTGTGCATATTCATGAAAACGGAGTTGCCGATGAGGACTGCCAGGAAACATACTTTGATCCCCCTATCGATATTGCAGTTGATCAGAAAGCCGCTGCTAAGCTGTAGGGTGCAATAGCTTGAGAACTCTTAGTGACAGGAGAGATAGCATAGCTCGTAATGGATTATCACATTAAGAATAAAATTACACTATGGAAAGGCACAATCGAGTTTTGTCTCTGCAGCCTTCGTCGCACTTTTCTTTGTGGTGGGGCACTGCCCCACTGCTAGTGCGGCTGAACCATCCACAAACCGTGAAATTTCACCCCTGCCAAAAACCCAACTTCTCTGATACAACACCATGAGAAGCACAGTTGCTCTGCTCCGTCGATCAGGCGTCCAAAGGCTTGCTGGAGAAGTCCTCTCCGATGCCAGGAGTCTCGAGGGTGTTGTTGAGAACCCATACTTTGCTCAAATCCCTCCAAAGCTCAAGGCCTTCTTCGACAAGCATCCTCCTGCCCAGTTCCACAAGTACTCTGATAAACCCTCGACTATTGATGCCCCAGACGCCAACCCGTTCCTGCCCAATAAAAACCCTCTCACTGATAAGTGGAGAGAGCCAGAGTTCTCTTTGCGCCGCCAAGCTGATCTCTACAAGGCTGCCTACAGGCTCGGCATTACGCATCTGCTTCCACCTATGAACAAGACATTCTATGAAGAGAAGTACGAGACAAAGACCCCTGTGCGTGGTTCTCAGGCCTTCAAGCTCACCAAACGTGAGCGTAATGCCGATGTGCGCGCCGCTGAGATTGCTGACGCTGTATCTAGAGCTGATGAGATTATCGCCGAAGCGCGGGGCTCCAAGTTTAAGAAGAGACAAGAAAAGAAGACCAAGAGCAAGCCAGATTGGTATTGAAGCGCTTTGGGAGACACACTTGTGGCTCGCTTGCTAAACCACTGTAAATAGAATCCAGCAGCGGCCAATAATATATTATTATTATATTCACACTAAGGTACAGCATATCTTAGTCCCTCTATGTCAGCATGCGGCTATACGACGACATGAAAAAGGTGGACATGATTCCGTCCTCGCCCGTCAGGTCAGCGAAGTAAAAGCCGAGCGCGGCGACTGTGTAAGTGAGAATGAGGATGGAACCCTTGAAGTAATTGCTCTTTCCTTCTGCGTAAATGTATGAAAACAGAAACACGCAAAAGATAATGATAAAAAGATCCCATCTTGGGAACACAAGAGTGAAATTATAGTCTCTGAAAGAAACGTTAGGGTCTGTGTTACTCCACAGCGAGTACAGCACAAGGGCCGGAATCTGCAATAGACACACCTGCACCGCATAAGCCGAACCAATTTCCATCGACAGCGCAATATTACCATTCATGGCAAAAGAAATGGCGTTCAAAAACTCCGTAGTGTTGGGGACGAGAGCGAAAATGCTAATGCCAAGAAGCTTTTGACTGATTGATACATTTGCAAGAACGACATCAACAGTATCTACCAAAATTTCAGCAATGATAGCATAGGCAACTGTCGCAGCAAGAAGAATTACCGTTGACTTAGTTCTTGACCAATTTGGAGCATCGTGCCCCCCACCAACATCTTCGGGTGCTGTTTGTGTGACGGTTGGTTGGAGAGCGCTTGCTTCCAGACCTCCCGTCGTCGGTAGAACCGAAGAATGAGGCCCACTCAAACTGGCCTGATGACCGACCAGTTTCTTTTGTGCCTCGGACATCTCTGCTGCTACCGGAGTACTCCAAATCATGGCTGCATGTGTGCGAAGTGTGAACCACAAACCAATAACATAGGAGATGAATAAAAGGATAGCGCAACAATATGAAAACGGTTGAATAGATGACCGGAACAAATTGTCAGCACTGAGAGGCACTTGATAAAACTCACAGCGTCTGCACGAATCCAGCGTGTGGTCCACAGGTGGAGGATTTATATCCCCTACTAAACATGGGCCACATCGGAGCTCATATGTACCATAGATTTGGTAAAAGACAGTTGGAGCAAACGTTCCTACAACAGCAAACAGCAACATTGTAGAGGAGACACCTGCAGAGCTGGGATTATATCTCTGGGTTTTGCGGATTAAAGCACCGGCACACATAGACAACCCTGGCAATAGCAAAATAGCGGCCAGTATGGATCCAATAATAGATCCTTCAACAAGCACGCCCTTGCCTTGACGCAAAGCAACAGTGTACAAAAAGACCTCCACGATAGTGGAAAAAAAGGCATTGATGGCAGCACCCATACCCATAGACGTTTGAGCGGAGATGGAAGCAACAGCTTGTCCAAGGAAGTAAGCTAGTGGAATCACACTCAACAAAGACATGACAAAAATCAGAGACGGTTGGGCAATCCACAGTCCCAGTTCTAAGTACTCATGAAGTACATAGTAGTCAAAAATAACGAATGCGACACCTGCAAGGAGATTGATGAAGAAAATGTTTGTACCATCAACGGTGTACTTGTAGTAATTGATTCCAAATGCACGGTATGTGCAGAGCACAATTGAGGTTTCTTCGGCCTGGTCCTGGAGAGTGTCTGAATATGCTGAAGCTGGCTTGAACGACAGGGCAAGAGGATGTCGACGGAGGTGGTAGGCAAGAATTGAAGTGACCTTTCCCATGGGAATAGAGAAGACACCTAGCCAGCAGATTAAGGAGATAATATACAAGAGAGGGGCTATGATACCATAGTACCAAGCAAAAAAGAAAATTCGTCCAAGGGTCCACTTTCCACGTCCAAATAATCTCCGTTTACGTTGAGAGTTGCCGCCCATCAGCGGGCTGTCCTCCTCCTCGCCGGTGGTCTCATTAGGCGGAGGTGTATTTAGACGAGGCCTAGAGGGGCCAGACTCGCTAGCGGCATGCTCGTGGGACGATGTCTGCGGGCCAAAAAAAAGCTTTGGAGCTTCAATGCCCGTGTGCCATTGCAAATACTCAGAAAGAGGGCGGCCTTCGCCTTCATCTTCTTCCCAGTAAGCCTCTGTTTTGGAAAGCTCCACGTACTTGCCAAATGGAAAGAACAGGTACAATCCAAGAGAGAAAAAGGACCGAGCATAGTCGGCAGCAGACGAGGACCAGAAAAGCAAAAAGCATGTTGCCGAGGCAATGGTGCAAACAATAAGAAAAAGAAGGCCAAAGCCGACTGTCCAAAGGGCGTTACCGAACCAAACAGAAAGCGGCACATTCTTGCCGGGGGTGGAGTGAATATCGCCATCAGCAATTTTTTGCACGGAGCGGATTTTCTTATAGATAGCCGGCTTCCAGATTCTGATACCAAACGGATGTGTCGTATTGATGGCGTCCTGACGCTCGCGGAGGGTAAAGGTTTCAACAGATGAGACAGATGCAGTGTCCTCATCATCGCCCTCCTCGGGAGCCTCTTCCTCTTCCTGAATAATGGAAGGGGGTGGTAATGCAAAGCTCTCAATGTCCGAAGCATGCGAGACATGACGAAGCTGGTGGGGCTCGCTTCCCGAAACCGTGGCACGATTGTCTTCGCGTTCTCGGCGAGCAGAAAGCGTGGGCGAGTTCAAATTGACCCGGCGCATGCGATTGATGTCCTCATTGTACTCGTGGTACTCGCGCTCGCGGTCGGCCTCCAGCTCGTTTTCGTCATCGTCTGTGGAGAAGAACTTCTTGCGGGGGACAGTGGCCGAAGAGGGGGGTCTCCGTCGTAGTGCTGGCCGGAGGGTGGCTGAACGGTTTCCGCGCGACGAAGTAGGGGCCAACAGGGGCGAGTTGTGCGTCGAGCTCGGCAGCTTTCCGGACGCTCGGTTTTGTGCCGCTTTTGGCGACGCTGCCGGACCCTGAGCGGAGGACGATGAATTCACAGTAAGTACACTGCTGGCCAACGGGTCTGGAGTTCCAGCTGAAGACTGCTCGTTATTCGAGGCCATCTGTAGGAGCCGCCAGAATAAAGGGCTAGGGGAAGAGTTTCTAGTAGTAACTGCGTAGAGAACTGCGTAGGGAAACTTGGCAAAAGTTCAAGATATGTCGGGAGTCTCCGAGAGACTGGACTAGGTTTCTGCACAGGAAAGGAAGCTCGTGAAAGTCAAGACTATGGAATTGAAGTGCCCCCTGTTCGTTTGATATATATTTATATGTAGGGTGGGTGTGGGAGGACAGGGACGTAATTACAGGGGAGGTAGACAGATAGGCGCGGGGACGGAGGTGGCGACCGCGAGCATGCGGGTGAACTTGGAAATGAGTGTGAAGACAGCTGGCGTGCTAATGTTCTATTGCCCCATTCCAGAGCGCCAAGCAAACCATAAGTAGCTGCCCGAGAACAATCCTGGTCGACGCAGCACCCACGTTCTCAACACCACGCGCAGCCGCGTGGTCGCTAGTGACGCACGTTTTGGAGCCGCCGACCATCATCGGTGCCTGTTTGGGCCACACCGAAACGCACGTCTCCGGATTGGTCTCGGCCAGGTCTGCGTACCCCGAAGCGCTTGTAGAGAGGGTTCTTGGGGCACAGATGGCGACCAGTTCTTAGGCAGGGCAGAAAAACAGCACTTGTTGACGCCTCAAGAAATTGCTAGACTAGCTTTAATTAAATATGTGCGTGAATTAGGTGCATATGTGCAACAAAGCGAATACTAGTCACTTGGAGAGACTGGCGCTGCCCAGCAGCGCTTGCAGGGCATAATCAGGGCCCATCACTCAGCTCGCGGCTATCCGGCTCTTCTCGAGCAGCAAACGCATCCTCCAGTCTGGTGCTTAGATTTCGAGCGTTACTGGCTCCAGCTGTCGACGACAGCTTGTCCAGCGCCCGCATCATCTGCAAAATAAGCTTGCCGAAAAACTTGTCATTTTTGATCAAGATGCTCTCAAGGTATTCGGGATCGGCCTTTGGATCAACCATCTCTTTTGCGAGCTTCCTGACACGCTCTGAAAGTAAAACGTACCCGGTTTGGAGACGCAGCAGATCCTTGTCCGTTAGCAGGCAATCCTTTAGACAGCTATCGAGGTGGTATATTTGGCTCTCCATAAGCTCGTCAATGGTGGGTGCCTTCTCCATTGCCTTTTCCATTCGATTCCAACCCGGCTCAAGGACGTCCACCGTGTAATAGCTGTACAGGATATCACCCAAAAGCTTGGCCCTTACGGAAAGCTCCCGAATATTCAATCTGAGGTTATGAGGCACGGACTGGGGCACAGCCATTGTCGATTGGCGCCAGGCGTCAGTGACCAGGTGCAAGCAGTATTGCAAATTAACCAGCTGACGAAAAAAGAGCTGGTATCGCGACTTGACCATGTAAGGAAACACTAGCGATAAAGGGAACGGCGTCGAAAGATCAAGTTCCAGTCCCTGCAGTGCGCTGATGGTATTCTTCTTGGCGGAATGCGTAGACTGGCTAGAGGACGCCCTACTGGGCTGTGAAAGCAGCTGAAGTGTACTGCCAAGAGCTCCAGAATTCATGCCTTTCATGGCTTCCGGATCGACCCCGGATACATCAACAACCTCTAAGAGATGCTCGAACAATGGCGTTGAGTTAATTCTGATTGAAATGCTGTCGTGCAGATCTGCATTGACAGACGCAGACCCCGGTTGGCGGAGTGCAAAATCAAACAGCGTTTGCAAACGGCCCACAGATGCCTCGAAAACGCTCTTGTTAAGCTCATCTTTTGCTGTATCAATAAAATTGTTGAGGTAGTCGGCGCGGTGCAACAAGAAAAAATGCCTGATGGATTTGAGATAGAGAGGAAGTTTGTGAGTCTCAACAAGTAGCCGTCGGAGCTCAACATTTGCAAACTGATAGCAATCACGAATTTGGTAGCTGAGGGTGGTATCAATGGTTTCAAACACAACTGCATCGTGATTGACCACACTCTGATCGCCTGTCTCTCTCACAACGTTGAGATACTTGCCCGTCAAAAGTATGCTCTTATACACAGATGGGTCTGAAAGCTCTTCCGGTAGATCAAATAGCTTGACTTTGTATCTGCGTTCCCATTGCTCGTTTAAAAGTGCACCCCTGTCAGTCAGACTCGGGTTCTCAAGAATCAGGAACTCATCATAGGGGTCGTCTAAAGTACCCTTGTAAATCCAATTCTCGAGCATGCGCAAATATGGCTGTGCTGCTGCCTTTAGCAGTGTTTTGTACAGTTGTTTTGCGTCCACATCTGATACTGTTTTCACTCGCTTACCAATGATTCTGAGGATGGTTCCGCCTTTACACATTGAAGACTTGTCTCTTTTCTCCACGTCTGGACTAGTAATGGCTGCATCCATAAGCTCATCAAACTCGTAGAGTCCCCTTTTGCCGGCATTGCCTTCTTTTCTGTCGTTCTCGGCGACAATGTCCCTCACCAAGTCGTTGGCATAACGCATGTTGCGCGCGACAGAGGCCAGCTTAACCGGAATATGCGAGAAAGCAAACGTAGGGTCAGTCTCGATGCACTTGCCTAAATCTGTCACCACCAAAGAGTAGTCACCGATCAGCTTGCCCAGGGCAGAGCATAAAGCCTGATTGACTCTTCCGCAGTCCGGGCGCTGCTGGTATTCGCAAAACTCTGAAATGGCAATATAGTAGGTTCCACATTTCACCACTGAGCGCACCAGTGCAACAATGTGTGGTGCCATTCTTTTGCTCAGTCTAAAATCCGGCCCAGAAAGTCTCTGATGAACAAACGACGGATCATAGTCCTTTTGGAATCGAATATAGTAACCCTCTAAGCCAACTAGCGGGTATAAAAGATCCTGAGCAATAAGAGCTTCCTGGATAGCAGCAGGAAAGTGTTCGAGACTGACGAGCGGATGTACCCAGGGCGATTTTTGAATCTCTTCCACGGCAGGTAACCCGGCGACCTTGGTTCCGACCGGAGACACCTTGTCTTTGGGCTTGCCCGAGTTGTCAATTGGTTTGACTGACTGGATGAAGGTCTGGCCTTCCATGCTGCAAAATATCTGCCGCGTGAGACGCGTCCAGTGTTTACAATGAGCTGTGTAAGTTCCCGCTACCGCGTACTGGGTCTGTTGCTGGGTAGATAGCTAGTAGATATAGCTAGTAAATCGAAGGTCACTGGGAGGAGTGAGCGAGTATGGGTAGGCAGGAGTTGGCGGCGGCAGTCGTGGGGCAGGGTGATGGAGGTTGGCATGTTTCGTAGCCGACATTTGCTGCCCGGCAATTAGTTCACTCACTTTTCGAGTCTCTGCTCCGCCCAGTACCTCTCCTCTATGTAGCCAGAGCATAGTGACTCTACTTGGATCCCAGTTACCCTGCAACCCCTGAACTTCACAAACCCACTCTGAGCAGCCAAAGCCAACTCAAATCCTTTTTTACCCCGCACTCGTGACGAGCCCCCACTAGCACTCCTGCCAAAGCACTCTTCTTCTCCACTGCTTTTCTTCTCTCGGTGCTCTCCTTGACTGGTGAAATGCTCAGCCCATCGGGGAACGCTGAGGGCGCAGTGGGCCCGACGAGGAGGACCTCCAGCTTCAACCTCCAAAGCACGGGCTCCACCTCAGGTCTCAGCTCAGTGCTGAAAAACCTCACCAGACCATTCAAAACGACTTCCCAGGGCTACCGGCCCAAGATCGTTGGCGGTGCTTCCAACATGCTGGATCTCATGAACAAATTGGGGCCCGAAAACCCGGCTTCCGACAGAATCACCGCCGCTGAGCTGCTCCGCGCCTCGGTCGACGACTATGCCATTTCTTCTGTGCCAGAAATCTGGCATGCGGCACGAGATATGCTCAATACCCGCAACATCGCGGCCTGCAGGCGCTCTGGCCTAAAACTTCTGCGTGCATGCATTGAAAAATCGGACAAGAACGTGTCGACCCGAATCCTATATTTCCACGCCATTGTTGACTCAGCCAACATTGAGGATTTTGACCTCCAGCTTGAATGTCTGAATGCTCTGACCCAAGGCGGCAGGGACATTCAGGACATTATGGGCGATGATGACAGGGCTCTGGCGTCCATTCTCAGCAAATGGATCAAGGTGCTTATGAAAAACCTCCTCCAGGTCCGCTCCGGTCAGACTGAGGACTCCGACAACAGCTGGAGCCAACCGGCTCAAACAAAGCTGCAAAATCTACTCAAATTCACCTCGTCTGTCATCAAGTTCAACTTTGCATCATTTTCCGAAACGCAACTTGTCGTGCTCATTGACCAAGTTGTGTCCATATGCAAAAAGGCGACAAGATCCGACGAAGTTTCTTATTGTATGGAACTCTTTGACACTCTTTTGATCTACGGATACATCCCTTCTGAGTGTTTACGACCGATCATTGAAATCATTTGCGGTATCTACCCACGCGCTCAGGAGCTCCAGCCCAAGGCCTGGAACACTATCCACACGCTTGCCCATTCCTTTGTCGAAAACAACGTCATGGACATTCTTATCTCTATTCTCAAAGACCACAGCGACAAAAACTATAATACTAATACCATGAGCGGAGCAGCAAGATTCCTCCTGATGCTCTCTAAGGTCAAGGACACAAACGGAAAGTACTACGTCATCAGTTTGGCAGAGGTCTTCGACACATACTCTTCCGCTGTGGAGGTCAATAGTCAATCCTTGGCTTTGGAGGTCGTAAGTTGCATCTACGATATTCTCACTGATAAGGAATTGTTTGACCGTATCAGCTTTGATATCTGGCAGCATGAGACACACTCTCCGTTTGCCATTATTTTCAAAGTAAGCGAATACCCGGCTATCATTAAGGCGTCTCGCATGCATGAACATCGCGCTTTGGAAGAGTCATCTAAGTATTCAGATGCCAAGAGCGAAGCCACAAGTGGCGCTGAGAAAGAGGGTCGCGCTCAAAAGGTAGTGGCTGTCTTTGGGAAGATTTTTGCTTTTTTGCGCTCTTACCTAACCGAGGTTACTTCGTCAGGGCCTAAAAGTGTTGTATTAGCATTCCTGATTGATATGTCAGATTATCTGGATAATGATACCGCACTTGTTCTCACCAGAGAATTCTTGTCCTGGTACTACTATAACCCCTTGCATGAAAACTGGAAGAAAAACTGTCTCCACTTCAACCAGACTTTTCTAACATCCTACTGGAGCCCCGAAACAAGTATCTCAATTCTCAACTTTGTGAAAGAGCAACTTCCATATTTGTTACAAGTTGTCTCATCAGAAGATATCATGGAGATTATCCAGCAAATTCTAGAGCTGGAGAAAAATTGTACTGATGAGAGTATTTTCAATGCTTTTATGGATCTCGTTTTTGACATCGGTGAAAAGGGTGACTTCAAAGTTTTCGCTCTGGTTAATCAACTCTTGGAGGACATTATGAAATCTGCGTTCCCTAAAGATGGTGAAAATTTAAAGAAGTCTCTCATGCCCGCCAAATTCATCCCCGTGGTTGCGCACACAATTGCAAAGCTTTTTATGGCAACATTTGAGTACTCGCCGAAGCGAGGTAGAGCTATTTACTTCTTGATGGTGGACACTGCGTATAGATCCTACATCAAAGACCCTGATACGTTTGTGGAGGTCGCAAAGGTGCTCATCAGGGTTCGAGCAACAGCGAAAAACTGCATCATTGTCACCAACTCCCTTGATGTTGAATTCCTTGCCGTTTCTCTCAAGAAGTACAGCACTGGTCATGGGTGGTCTTATGACAGCGGGTTAAGCGCCCTCGATGCCGGCCGGCTGGATGTTCCATCATTGAGACTAAAAAGACGCATTGAGATGGAAGTCGACGAGGATGAGGGTCCAAGTACTACACTGGACGAACTTGAATACGAAATTGATCTCACCATGTGGTTCAATGTTGTATTGCAAATTTTGACGAAAGGTGCTCCTTGGGAGACTTATTCCTTCGTACTGTGTCATTTTGCAAGTCAATTGTCTAATCTTCAACTGTTTGATGGTCAGGCAGACGAAATTAGAAGTCTGCGAAGATTAGTCTCCCAGCAAATCGGTAATTCTTCTCCTCTACTACCGAGCGATGCTCCGCCAGGCATTAACAAATATGATGTGATGCAGGTGCTGATTAGAACGATGACTACCCTTGTAGCCTTCAATCTCATTTTCACGAAAGAAGATAATGATCAGATTGTTGCTGCTCTTATTGCTAGTATGTCCTCGGAAAGAACCGCTGTTGCATGTATTCATGGTTTGGTCATCTGCTCTTACGAAATCCCAACCTGCGTTCAAAGATTTCTAGAACCTATCCTTGATAGATTGCAAACTCGTATCACGAGCAAAGGAGTTTCTGTCCACATTTTGGAATTTCTTGCGTCGCTTGCCAGGTTGCATAAAATGGCTTCCAATTTCACACAAGACCAGTACAAGCGAGTATTTGGCATTGCCTTCAAATATATTGCTCACGCAAAAGATATGGAAAGGCGCTTGGCAGAGGAGAAAAAGGCTGGTCACAAGGCTGAGCAGAGAGTCGAAACCAAGAGCTCTAGTGATGAACCAGAGGCTCCTCCTCAGTATATGCTTTCAATGGCTTATTCCTTGGTTTCCACTTGGTTTCTCACACTTCCCATGCCGAAAAGAAACTTCATGGTGTCTTATATCACCCGCAGCTTTCTGACAGTTGATAAAAATGAAAATGAGCTCATTGATCCAGAAAGTCTCGCTGTATTGGATATGATCACTAGGTTTTGTTATTCTGATTCGGAAATGTCAGTGCAACTTAGAGTACCATCCTTAGATACCGAAGGAGAGCCGAAGTTGGTTAAAAGATGGCTCTATGGTATGAGTATTGTGCAAATCGAGACTGCTCAATACAGCGGCTTGAGTCAAGTCGTGATTCGACGTCCGTCCGGAACAGACTTTTACAAGATTACGAGTGAGGGAAAAATTTTACCTGCGGAAGTCATGAAGAAGTTGGCATTAAAGGACTGGAGTTCTTCATCCAAAGACATTAATGAGCAAAGCTCATTGAAACAAATTTTTGATCCCAGTTATATCTTGCTGGAGATGATTTCTCCAATGGATGGTACCGAGAAAGTCTTGCCAGTGCTGATCAAAGAAGAGCCTGCAAACGACAGGATGATCGGAGGTTTTGATTTGGTACCTACAATTGACTTCCACAAAATCGGCGTTGTTTACATTGGGCCTGGTCAAGCCACTGAGCGCGAAATTCTTGCCAACACTGCAGGATCAAAGAGTTACAGAAGATTCTTGCAGAAGCTCGGTAAGCTTGTCATGCTGAAAAATAACCGCAAGATATACAGTGGAGGGCTAGATACTGAGTTCGATGCTGACGGTCGTTTTGCGTACGTTTGGAATGACCAAATAACTCAAATTGTCTTTCACACCTTGACTCTGATGCCGACTCCAGAAAATCCAGACGACAGGTCGTTGTCCAGCAAAAAGAGGCATGTTGGAAATGACTTTGTTTCCATTTATTTCGATGAATCTGGACTTCCGTTCAACTTTGACATCCTTCCCAGTCAATTCAACTTCATCAATATTGTGATTACCCCTCACACTGTTAAGTACTCTGACGTTGCATTTGATACCCCTGATCAGAAGGGTAAATACGATGAAGTGAACGAGTCTAAGCGATACTACAAAGTTCGAGCTTTCACCAGGAATAAGAAAGACGCGGTTTTTGCTGCCTGTCACCCTCAATTGATTTCACAGAGCAACTTAGCATCTTTTGTGCGTAATTTGGCCTTGGTGGCGTCGCAATTTGCCAGCATCAAGAATCACCAGTACACGTTCAACTGGCTATATCGACTGAATCAAATTCAGAAGTTACAAGAGCAGATTGCCAAGAGCATGGCCGCAGAAGCGGAAAATGACAAGGACAAAAGTGATGTTGGCCTTGGATTCCTTGACCAACTCAACGGAAACAGTGGCAAATCTAACGGAGCCGTAGACGAGTCCCAAGGATTTGTATTTACAAAGGACGAAGGTGGAATTCTCAAGCAGCTCAATTTCTCCAATTTCACTTGAAGAAAATCCGCATATTTATATTTATACATGTATTTGAATGAAACCACTAGATGCTTAGTGGTCAAGCTTGAGCGAAAAATCCACAATATATACACCTTGATGAATGCTAGATGTGGAGTAGATGTCGATTTCGTTTGTGAGATAGCTTTTGATGTTTGTCTCAGTAAGCCCTCCGCTGCATTCGAGCAAGAAACTCTTGCTCTTGCCAGCCCACTTCTCCTTGAGTGACATCGCGCACGCTCTGAGACCATCACCAGTGAAGTTGTCAAGCATAATAATGTCAGCACCGGCTTCAATGGCCTCGTCTGCCTCTTTCTCTGACTGCACCTCAACTTCAATTTTCATAGAGAAGCCAGCCACTCTGCGTGCGGCTTCGACAGCTTTGGTGATTGATCCCGTAGCCCAGACATGATTATCCTTCAGCATAATCATTGAAGAGAGATCGTAGCGATGAGGATCAGCACCGCCCACGATCATGGCGTACTTCTCAACCTGTCTGAAGCCCGGGGTGGTTTTACGAGTTCCGGCAATAATGCCCTCGTATCCAGCATCTTTGGCCAATGACGTCAGTTTTCTAGACTTGGAGGCAATTCCCGAGGCTCTGGCAAGAATATTGAGAGCTGTGCGCTCTGCCAAAAGGATCTGTCTCACCGGGCCCCGGATGTGAGCCACAGCCACCTTTCCATCACTTCCCGCGACGTACTCTCCTTCATTGATCCTCCACGTGACCTCCAGACCGCACTGCTTGAACACTTCATCTGCAAACGGCTTTCCAGCCAAGACACCATCCGACTTGCACAAGAGAGTAGCCGTTTTTATGCTGTCACCGACGACATATCCCCCATAGTCAAAGGATGGCACATCCTCAGAAAGCCAGGAAGTGATCTTTTGCTTCCATTCACCATTGACAGGAAGAGCGCACGACAGATCACTTAGATCGGACATTGATGACTGTAAGTGCGAATGGATGGATCAGGTGAGGGGGTCTGCAGCACATGTGATTTTGTAGCCGAACAGCCGCCGCCGGTGACATCCGGGGTAATAATTCTTGTGTTTGGGGGTATAATTCAATGGGCACTTCCGAGGTGAGTCAAAAATAAACTAGTCTGGTTCCGAGGTTGAAAGAAAAGCAAGATGGTCTGGCATATTTCTGCAAAGATGATAATCTCCAACAATCACCATCTCCAAATGCCATGGCAATCATCTAAAAATTGTTTAGTGTCAACACTACAATATATTTACAGAAAACTTATGTACAATTTGTGGTTATATTTACAGAAGCAGTAAACTACCGCCCCCCCTCTATAGCTAGCAGCTTTTCAATTGAAGCAAGGTGCTTTCCATAGCTATACTTCTTAACCTGCTGAAGATGAGGCTTAATAGCCTCGACCAGTCGGTCATGTTGCGGTCCGGTAGAAACATCCAACAGCTTTTGAATGACATAGTTGGCAAACTGGTCTTTGATCATAGCAGCCAACGGAGAGGCGTTGGTCTCAGTGCCAACTTCGCCAATAATGTGGTCGATGAATCCGTTTCGCTGATCAGCATTTCCTGCGACGATACACTTCTCGACCACGTTCGAAGCAAATTTGTGACGAGAGAAGATGACGACAGATTCTTGAACCATTCGAATGACCATCTCACGATCCTGCTTGGCCCCTTTCTCAATCACATGCTGAATAACATAGTTTCCAAATTGGTCTTCAACCAAATCCTTCGAGTGCTTGTGGATCTCACCCAATAGGTAAGTCTTCTCAGTTGCATCACAGTGCTCCAGCATACGTTGAATCACCCGGCAGCCGTAAGGATGTGCCGCAAGCTCTTGCACTTTGCCATGGAACGAATCGGTGACAAATTTGATATACTCGCAAGGGATGAACTCGATTGTCTTTTGAATGACATGGTTACCATTCTGATGCTTGACACAGCGGACGACATGACCTTCAAGTTCCTTCACCAGTGGGATACGACGCTCTTGGGGTAAAAACTCGATGGCCTTCTGGACCACTCGGCAGCCATACATTTGCAAAGAGAGGGGAAGAACTTGACCAGTCATTTGGTCAGCCAAAAGAAGCCTGTGCTCAAGAGAGCCCAACTCAAACATTTTCTGAATGACATAATTACCAAAAACATCGGTGATGAGCCCATAGGCAGCTGGGGATATTTCATCAAATAAAAGTTTCTTTTCCTCTTCAGTCGCGTCTTTGAGCTTTTCCTGAATGAAACGCGAGCCGTGTTGATCACCGCAAAACTCGACAAAGTGGTCCTTGAAATCTGCCAGGTCGTACTTCTTAGACTTGTGAGCACGGAAGTCTTCTAAAAGGGGCGAGCGAACAATTTCAAAGTTTTTGCGGTTTGAGTTGTTCGTTGCATTTGAATTTCCTTTGGATTGTGAGGTGTGAAGAGAAACATTCTGCTGCTTCGGTGACGAGGTGTTGCTGTGATTGTTGCTTTGTGCACCCAGCTTTGAAGATCCAGGACTAGAGCCGCGACCAATCGCGCCTGAAGCGGTGGGTTGAAATGGGACCGCCCGGGAAGAAAATTTATGAAGGGAAACAGTGTGTTGCCTAGGAGAGCCTGTTTTGGGGCCTGTAGCCAGCTTGGCATCAACCTGAGAAGGGATACTTGCCAGTTGTGGCGTCATTAGCAAGGGCGATTTAGCAGTTGAGGCTGAAGTAGCAACTGCAGCATTCTTTGCCGGCGGACTGTCAGCGTTTTGACCCCATATTGAGGAAGAAATTGAACCATGCCTGGAGTTAGCCGGAGACATGATGCGCGGGGAACCGCCAAATCCAGAGGGAGAGGCAAGCATAGTGTCTTCAACGTTGTTCTGTTGTGAGAGCTGGGGCTGTAGGTACGGCGGGTGACTGGGGCTGAGGGTGCTGTTGGGGGCTCCGACAGATGACAGCGTCACGGTAGAAGCCGATGGGGAAACTGGAGAATCGGTTGAAAGCTTAGACATGCCTGCCATGAGCTCTGTTTCCTTAGTAAGCTCAGTCATGGCGGCGAATCGATCGAAGATGGAAGCCTTTTGGTTGGCCAAAATCGACTGGTTCTTAGTGAGGAAGCGAGAGGTGCCACCTGCGCCGCCAAGGCCTGGCGCTGTAGTTTGGGGCGAAACCGGGCCCGGGCCAAAAAGCGAGTCGTGAAAACGGACACCCGAAGCTGAGTAGAGGCCTGTGGGGTCTGTCATGTTGGAGTTACGGCGCTTCGTAATTGGGCCATCCCAGGGTTGAGATGGCGCCCAATTGACTTCAGACTGGCCGGGTGAGTGAGGAGGCACATCCGACGCCGCTACTGGGCGCCAGGAAAGCGATGCCTCGCTAGAGAAAGGCGAATTTGCCGATTGCTTCGTGTTGTTGCCCCAAATAGACCACCCTGGCGGCGGGCCCGCAGTAGAGCCATTTGAGGCAGAAGGAAGCCCTTGTGATGCATGGGAGTGGATCGGGGAGCCAATGTCAGACCCAGGAGCGCTCCTTGCAGGACGTGCCTGTGATTCGGGCGACTGTATGTTAGTAACGGCTGGATTATTGGCAGGTTGGTGGTTGGCCTGGTGCGAGGGGGGCGCACGATTTGGCGGGAGGGGGTGGAGCGATTGCTGAGTCACCGGCTGAGCACGTACCTGTGAGTGCTGGTTGGGGTAAGACATTCCACCAGTCTTTGTCCCGGAATGTAGAGATCGTTCTCTATTTGAACGAAGGCTCTGTTTCTGTAACGGTGGATGGGTGTGAGATATGCGTCCAGAGAGGGCCAAGTTAAATCGTGTCACAGCCGTGCGTTCTCAGTTGGGAATGTGGGAGGATTCCGACAGTTGCAGGCGGGGTGG